>JAMPIV010000264.1:0-119188 GCA_024509875.1 Oreohelix idahoensis | reverse complement strand
CAAAACTGTTGCTTCAAGCCTTCCATTAAACTTGACCTCAGGAATCCTCATGGAAAAAACACATGTAAAAAAAATATATCAGGAACCAAAATGAAAAATGTGTAGCTCTGTTATAGTGGCCACAATGTACTAGTTCCAATTATCTCTCAAAGCCAGGCCAGGGACCTTTGATAGCACAAGCTTGTCCCTTCATCTTGTAACAGCTCTGTCTAGTGACCTTCAACACATGCATCTTTCTAACAGCTTAATGTATTGTTAATAATGTAACGAGAAGGATGAAAACTTACATGTCTGAAGGATACATTTCGACATTTCCGTCTCGTACGCTCCTGCAGTCCGCACCAGAGAGTAAGCACAAAACTCCAGCTCTCATATACAGTCTTATAAGTTAATTTGGTGTTTGTGCTTCTAATGTTTGTTGAGACTAGGGAAGCTGTTCTCACTTGATCATTCTGTTCTGATGCCTTGCTTGGTTCCGCATTTGGTGTTACTACTATGCACCTACGGTAATAAATGTGTCTGTCTGTTCTAACTGCTGTTCCTTATTTTATTGGCTCAGTATACCCACATTGATGTCATGACCTATGTCTTTTTTCAACTAATATTCAATCAACCTGCTGGCTATACTTATTCAGTCCTATCGGTTTTTTCTTGGATATTTGATGTGAATGCTGCGAGTACTCTATTCATCTGCATATCAAGGCTTCCATTATAAACTTTGTTCATTCTCAGGATGATTATCCTGCCTAGTATTTGACTGGGAACCGAGAGGAGAGTAATTTCTTTCCAGTGGTTGCAGTAGTCAGCCCGTATGTAAAACCGGATTAAGTCACCTTTTAAGTCATGCCTGAGAGAGAGAGCAGTTCCCTTTCTCTATGTCTTGTTCAGTGTCCATCTACCTTTTTAACCCTGTATGTTCCAGAACAATGACTGCCAAGTGATGCTATCAGCATGCTTCCTCAATGTATATCACCAGGGCTTGAGAGGGCAGCAAAGAAAAGAACACTGCATCCTATCGTGCATGTCATAGGAGTTGATTATGGAAGGGTTGGCTACTCCATCGGGTAAAAACGTTAAACAAAAAAAAAACACACTTCAAAAACAAAATGGTTAAGTAACGAGAGTAAAAAAAAATGTATGTAAAGTATCCTGTTACATGCCCATTGAGGCATATTGGGAATACCTTCCACATATCCTACCTACTACTTTGAGAGCACTGGCCTTTTGATATAATTATTTGTTCCTCCAACTCTTTGTCTGTCTCCACTGCTGCCAAGATATATATATGATTCTACATGCTGCAAGGATGCAATTTCCAGTGCTACCTGGCTATTGCATCCATTGTCCTTCCCTATGATGCAAATCATCAGCTATCTAGGCAAGACTATGTCACCATTTTTCGGCCCATGCACTGGACACAACAGATTGAGATACCATCAATACCACAAGTACAGAATAGGTGCAACACATCTATGGCACCAGCCCAATGACAGCTGAACACCCTCTGAAGTCCTGCACAACATACAGCAATGGAGTAGTATTGGCAATAACCTACTTCAGTCCCCAAAGACTGTTTGGAGATGTCATGAGCCTTCAGCTGAGTACAGCCTTATTTGAGTCATTAATGTGGAAGTTTGAAGGCGAATGAGAATGACCCTTCATCAAGCACTCTCATTCTGCCTCCCACGTCTATCTTGTCCCGCACAAAGTTTGCAGACATACTGGTACAGTGTTTGTTAACTAAAATGTGATGAGTAAACAACATACACATATGGAGCTCAAAAGAAATCAAGTCAGACCCAAAAATCAAAATCTTCAAATTAAAATGTCACGTCAGTCCTATTGTATGGCTCTGAAACATGAACAACAAAAACAACAACCAAAAAGCTACAGACTTTCATAAATGGGTACTTGCGTACATTAGAAGGATTGAAGTGGTATAAGATTACTAATGTGGAACTGATAAAAACCAGACAAGTGCCAGTGGAACAAGAGATAAGATGACACTGGAGATGGATAGGACACACACCGAGATGAAATCTTTTGACATCATTATCAGGTAGTCCTTGTTCTGTAATCCCTAAGGTGAGAGAGGGAGACCTAGGAACACATGAAAAAGACACGAATGACATAAAACTAAAACATCCCATACAAGTCCACTGCAGCTATCAATTCTCAAAACATGTGGCAACATTAGTAATACAGTTTATTAGTATACACCAAACCACTGAAATAATTTAATTAATATACATGTTCACAATTAACAAAAACTAATAAATGACACAAACTTTGGTCATACACAAATTCAAAGAATGCAAAATTTAAAAAAAAAAGAACAGCAACAAAGTATAAAGAATCAACCATTAACTGTACAGCAGTGCTTCTTAAATGTGGGTGTGAAACCTGACATGCCAGATAGCTTGGAAGCCATATCAACATAAACACAGAGAATGAATTTTCTGCCAAATATACTACTCGTCAAAAGTCAAGGGCCTCCCTATTATTTTCAATACACTTTTATATAAGCGCATAGAATGATTAAATGAAGGAAGTTTTTAGTAAAAATGGGTGCAATATCTTCCTCTGACAGTCCTCTATGCACGTTAAGCATAAAAACAACTCACCGACAACAATGGTGATCATGTGCAATTTGGTTTGCTGACCTATAAATTCACATTTTTAATCTGTTTTTTCAAACTTCCGTACAACCAAACAGGTGAAGTAATCGTGCTGATTGATATTCCACGAGCAATGGCGACTTTTTGTGAACAGAGTTCACTCTTAATTTGTTTTACAATCAGCAGACTTAGGGTAGTTTCATCACTTGCAAAAACCATGCCACCGAGAAGAAGTCTTGACACCTTACAAAGAATGAGGGCTATAGCGTGGGTTGAAAGTGGTTTATCTGTCCGTGAGGTTGCTAGACGGCTTGCAGTGTCACACTCTACTATCCAAAGAATTTTGGAGAGATTTCAGGCCACAGGAAGTGTGGAGGATCGCCACCGGCCAGGTTGCCCTAGATGCACCAATAGACATGATGACCGGTACGTCTTGTTGTCAGCCCTGCGCCATCGAACAGTGACTTGTTCCACTCTTAGATGTCAGCTGAGACAAACTGTAAACGTTAATGTCAGTCAAAGCACCATTTGCAGACGTTTACATGAATTTGGACTGACTGCTCGACGTCCTGCAGTCAGAATCCCTCTTACTCCTGCTCATCGCAGAGCCCGTGCTGTTTGGTGTCGCGAGCACATCCGATGGACAAGGCAACAGTGGAGTCAAGTTTTCTTTACTGATGAATTTTGCTTCACTGTGTCATTCAATGATGGCAGGATCTGAATTTGGAGACGACCAGGAGAGCGATTTACTGCTGACACAATTCGAGAGGTGGATCGTTATGGTAGGGGTTCTGTCATGGTCTACCTCACGGTAGAAAGGGAATGACTAAGTAAGTAAAGAGACACAAACAGACACAGAAACCTTATAAGTTTGAGATTTTTTGAATACACTACTCTAAGAAGACATACAGGGGAAAAGCCATATAGGTGTGATCTTTGTGGTGATGTGTTTTCTCAGGATACTAATATAAAGAGACATGTGTTGAAACACATTGGAGAGATGTATAAATCAAAGGTGCTGGAATGTTCTTCCTTGCCAAACAGTCCCAAAGTTTGCTCCAGGGGACCATGTCAGATGCCTTTTCCACATCTATGAAACAAAAATGGATCTCGCTCTTATACTCAAGTGCCTTTTCACTCAGCTGTCTGAGTGTGAAGATTAGGTCTTGAGTACTTCGATTTGCTCGGAATCTGCACTGGACCTCATCCAACTGTGGCTCAGCAAGGCATCTGATTCTCTGCTTTAGGATTCTAGAGCAGATTTTACCAGGGACACTGAGTAGGGATATGCCTCTATGGTTTCCACATTGTCGATTGTCACCATTTTTGAAAATTGGTGTTATGATGGCAATCTCCCAATCCTTTGGTATGGTCTTGTTGCACCACGCTGTCTGTAGGACCCTTAAGAGTATTAGGTCGCCTGATGCTCCCATGTACTTAACCATTTCTGGTGTTATACCATCATACCCTGCTGTTTTGCCCATCTTGATTTTCTCCAGTGATGCCTTCAGTTCTTCCATCTTCATCACCATTGGTTTCTCTTCTGTGTTAGTGGTTATCATTTCTAATGCTTGACATTGCTCACCATCTAGGAGTTCTGAGAAATATTCTTTCCATTACTTCCTTCGGGGCAGTAAGCAATTTGCCTTGCTTGTCCTTTAAAAATTTGAGAGGGCATTGTTGTTCCTTTATCATGTTCTTTAGGGTCTTATAGAACAATTTCTGGTTTTCTTGCACATCTTTTTCTAGCTTTTCTCCAAATTCTTCCTAGGACTTCTGTTTTGCTGCTAGCACCTTGTTCTTTGCTTCTGTTCTGAGTATCACATATTCTCTATATTTCTCTAAATGTCCTGCTGTGTTTTTAGCTCCTAAGTAATGCTTCCATGACTTTTTTTTCTCTTTGACTTCCTCTGTCCACCAAGGTGTCCTCTTTCTCTTGTTTTCAAGTCAGACCACCACATGCTTCTGCAGCAGCTGTCTTTATGAAGTCCTTGAATTTAAGCCAGAGGGTTTCCAAGTCATCAGGTGGTTCTTCTGTGTTTCTCACCGCTGTAGCAATAAGCCCCTGATATCTGGTCCTAATTTCTGGCTCTCTCAGCTCTCACTTAATGCTCATTCCTCCCATTCATTTACTTAGTTTCTTGCATGATGTTCAGCAGTTCCTAGGCTGAGAAACTCTTTCAGTTGTTCTTTGATTACACTGACAAACAACATTTTTCTTTCTTATATAAGAATAAGTGTTCTTAGGTCAGTTTCTTGCGCTGATTTCAAATTTGAAATCCGTTTATCTCTATCACATCGGGTTCTTAAGATATTTGTGAATAAATATATTTTTGGGAAACCGTTATTTGCTCCGTTTCATTTTTACTATATAACTTATTAAAATTAATAAAATGCAAAATAATTCTACTTTTTATACTGCTAAAAAATGCATGACATGTTACGCTATTTTCCAAATAGTCACTGTATTTTGAAATAATTCTGAGCAAAATATGGCTTCTAGAAGTTGTAGAAATTCGGCTGATCTGTTCTGTTACGTGTGCAGATATTTTACTGATCGTGTTCACCAGAAAAACTTTACACCATTACTAAAGAAAGCATATGAACTTTAGTTCGATTTGAAAGTTGATGATGCAAATAAATCTTGGAAGCCAAATGCAGTTTGTTCGACTTGTGCAAATAGATTGGCAGGTTGGTTACGAAAATCGCCGAAGCATAAGTCGATGCCTTTTGGAGTGCCAGTAATATGGCGTGAACCGACAAATCACGCTACTGATTGTTACTTCTGCTTGACAAATATCCATGGTTTCACTTTTAAAACTAGAAAGTCTGTGGTTTATTCAAATATTGAATCGGTTTCGAAACCAGTGCCTCATGATCCAATCACGTGTCCGATCCCAGCTCCATCAGAACAATATCCGTTGGACGGGAATGAACCATCAGAAAGTGATAGTTTACCTGCTTTAGAAACTAATTCTGACTCGGATTATATACCGGTGAATGATGGTGTTCACTTAATTAACCATTCAGAACTTTCAGATCTAATACGTGATCTCGCTCTTACCAAAGGACAAGCGGAATTACTCGGTTCGCGACTCAAAGAATGGAATCTTTTAGCGCCCAATCCTCCGATATCTAAATTTCATCATAGACACAGAGAACATGTTCAATACTTTGAGATGGATGATGACATTTGCTATTGCAAAGATACAAATGGTCTAATGGTGCACCTCGGTCATGAGCACATAGTCAACGAATGGCAACTTTTCATCGACTCTTCCAAGACTAGTCTAAAAGCCGTGTTATTGCATAACGGAAATTTATTTTCATCAATTCCAGTCGCCTATTCTGTTCATATGAAAGAAACTTATGACAATATGGCTATACTTTTGGCAAAAATAAAGTACAATGACTACCAATGGCGGATTTGTGGAGACCTAAAGGTCATTGCAATTCTCACGGGCATGCAGACTGGGTATACTAAATTTTGTTGCTTCCTATGTGAATGGGACAGCCGCAACAGACAGGAACATTATGCAAGAAATGTGTGGCCTATCAGGGATTGTATGCAGCTCGGGCATAAAAATGTAATACACGAGCCATTAGTTAACAAAGACAGCATCATTTTACCACCGTTACATATAAAGTTGGGGCTCATGAAGAATTTCATAAAAGCGTTAGATAAAACGAGCAAAGCTTTCACTTATCTTCGAGAATAGGTTCCGCAAGTGAGCGATGCAAAGATAAAGGAAGGTATCTTTGTAGGACCTCAGATTAGGAAAGTTATTGCAGACAAACAATTCGAGAACTTGTTACATGGTAGTGAACTTCGCGCATGGATGGCATTCAAATCGATCGTCGATGACTTTCTGGGAAATCTCAAATCTGTCGACTATGTGCATATTGTTAAGCAATGCATAAATGCATACAGAATTATAGGCTATAACATGTCCCTCAAAATCCATTTGCTCGATTCGCATCTTGACTTTTTCCCTGACAACCTTGGCGAAGTCAGCGATGAACATAGAGAAAAACTCCATCAAGATATCGCCGTAATGGAGTCACGTTATCAAGGATGGTGGAGTGTGACCATGCTTGCCGATTATTGTTGGATGCTTCATCGCGATGTACCACATGCCATTCACCGACGAAAGTCGACTGCAAAGACATTCAAGCCTACATAACTGTTATACTTCTTGTACGAATGATGTTGTAATACTGTATGCGTTGTTAAAAAACCTCAATTGCGTATTTCTAGAGATCCCGACCTGATAGAGAAAAACGGTTTGCAGATTTAAAAACAGCGCATTAAAATTGACCAGAAAAACATAGAAATGTTAGAGAAAGAAAAAAAAAATTTTTTTTTGTTAGCCAGTGTTATAAGCAGGTAGTGATCACTTCCAATCTCTGGCCCCCACCAGACTCTAGCATTCCGGACATACTTGAATAAGCTCCTCCAAACTACGGCATAGTCGATCACTGACTTCTCATTCCTTGTTGGTTCACATCTAGTATATGCATGTATGCGCTTATGGCGGGAACTTTGTGTTTGTAATGATCAGATTCAGCTCAGTGCAGAATCTAAGGAGTCGCTTTCCATTGTCATTGAGAGTATCTTCTCCATATCTTCCGCTAACTCCACCCCATCTAGCATGGTCATTTCCAACTCTGGCATTGAAATATCAGAGCATGATAATTTCATCTAGGCAGTCATCCACTGTCCTTTGTAGCAGCTTGAAGAATTCCTCCTTGATCTCTGCTCTCTCATCCTCATTTGGAGCATACACTATGACAAGGTTGACTATGGTTTCTCATTCTTTTAGTTTTACAACCATAATGCGCTCTGAGACAAAGTTCCATCCCTTGATACTATCTTTTTGGTTTTTTGCTACAATGCAACCAATGCCCCCTTTAGCTCTTTCAGATATGGGTACACCACTGTAGAGCAGCGTGTTGCCATCAAGATCCATGACTCCTTGTCCCTTTTTCTTTGTTTCCATTATAGCCAGGATTTCTAGTTTTGCTTTCCTCATCTCTTTGACCAGCTCCTCTTCTTTCCCATTTATACTTCTTGTGTTCCAATTTCCATAAGTCATAGTCCGTAGTCCGTTCCAGTTCGTCGCCTTTAGAATCAGTCCAGTTTTCTCTCTTGTAGTTCGCGTAATCGTGGTTTAAAGCAAACAGGTGATTGGTCTGTTGTGCCTTTGCATGGTGGAGGGGCTAACTCCTTACGGATTAAATGCAGGCCGCCCTCCTCCTTTGTCAGCCTGGCTTGTGACCAGCTTAGGCTGTGGTTTCTCTCCTGTGTGTGTCCTTTTGTAACTCTTTAAAGCACCATTCTGAGAGAATTCTGCTCCACAAACATCACACTTATAAGGCTTCTGTGTTTGCCCTTTTGTGTCTCTTTAAAGCACCACTCTGAGAAAATTGTGCTCCATAAACATCACACTTATAAGGTTTCTCTCCTGCATGTGTCCTTTTGTGACTCTTTAAAGCACCACTAAGAGAAAATTCTGCTCCACAAACATCACACTTATAAGGTTTCTCTCCTGTGTGTGTCAATTAGTGATTCTTTAAAGCCCCAGTCTGAGAAAATTCTGCTCCACAGACTTCCCACTTATAAGGCTTCTCTCCTGTGTGTGTCCTTTTGTGTCTCTTTAAATGACCATTTCGAGAAAATTCTGCTCCACAAACATCACACTTATAAGGTTTCTCTCCTGTTTGTGTCAATTTGTGACTCTTTAAAGCCCCATTCTGAGAAAATGTTGCTCCACAAACATCACACATAAGGTTTCTCCCCTGTATGTGTCCTTTTGTGACTGTTTAAAGCACAACTATGAGATAATTCTGCTCCACAAACATCACACTTATAAGGCTTCTCTCCTGTGTGTGTCCTTTTGTGTCTCTTTAAAGCCCCATTCTGAGAAAATTCTGCTCCACAAACATCACACTTATAAGGTTTTTCTCCTGTGTGTGTCCTTTTGTGACTGTTTAAAGTACCACTAAGAGAAAATCCTGCTTCACAAACATCACACTTATAAGGTTTCTCTCCTGTGTGTGTCCTTTTGTGTCTCTTTAAATCACCACTAAGAGAAAATCCTGCTTCACAAACATCACACTTATAAGGTTTTTCTCCTGTGTGTGTCCTTTTGTGACTCTTTAACTGATAATTTCCAGAAAATCCTGCTCCACAAACATCACACTTATAAGGTTTCTCTCCTGTGTGTGTCCTTTTGTGACTATTTAAAGCACCACTAAGAGAAAATCCTGCTTCACAAACATCACACTTATAAGGCTTCTCTCCTGTGTGTGTCCTTTTGTGTTTCTTTAAATCACCACTAAGAGAAAATCCTGCTCCACAAACATCACACTTATAAGGTTTTTCTCCTGTGTGTGTCCTTTTGTGACTGTTTAAAGTACCACTAAGAGAAAATCCTGCTTCACAAACATCACACTTATAAGGTTTTTCTCCTGTGTGTGTCCTTTTGTGAGTGTTTAAAGTACCACTTTGAGAAAATCCTGCTCCACAAACATCACACTTATAAGGTTTCTCTCCTGTGTGTGTCCTTTGGTGACTCTTTAAATTACCACTAAGAGAAAATCCTGCTCCACAAACATCACACTTATAAGGTTTTTCTCCTGTGTGTGTCCTTTTGTGACTGTTTAAAGCACCACTAAGAGAAAATCCTGCTCCACAAACATCACACTTATAAGGTTTTTCTCCTGTGTGTGTCCTTTTGTGACTGTTTAAAGCACCACTAAGAGAAAATCCTGCTCCACAAACATCACACTTATAAGGTTTTTCTCCTGTGTGTGTCCTTTTGTGACTGTTTAAATCACTACTTTTACAAAATCCTGCTCCACAAACATCACACTTATAAGGTTTTTCTCCTGTGTGTGTCCTTTTGTGACTGTTTAAAGCACCACTATGAGAAAATTCTGCTCCACAAACATCACAATTATAAAGTTTTTCTTCTGTATGTCGACTTTTGCACAATTTTAAATGAAGTTTTTGTCTTGTAAGTTCATCACACATGTAAGATTCTCCTTCTGCATTTGTCACCTTGTGATCACATTGACAAAATTCTGCTCCACTGACATCATATTTGTAATGTGTCTCACTATTATGCTGCATTATGGGTTTCTTTGGATAATCAGTCCTAGAAAACCTACTAAGACCATCACACTTGTTAGATAGTTCTTCTTTATGCTGCATTACATGTGCCTTTAGATAACCAACATGAGCAGCCCCCATACCAATAAGATCATATTTAGAATGCTTCTGTGCTTTTTGTATTCTTTCTTGTTGACATATTCTGGATTTTGTAGCTAATTCTACATTACCAACATTACTTATATAACACTTTTCTCTCATACGTGAAAGTTCATGTTCATTATGGTCACCTTTCTTGCTAACCTGTACTCCACAAACATGACAGCTGAAAAGTGTCTCTTTTGTACTTATTATTATTTCATCTGATTGTACACTGCCACACAAATTAAAACCGTCTCTACTTCCACTGTTGAGAGTACAATCATCATAGACTATTGTTGATTTCCTGCTGCAGTTTTCATTTTGTAAGACTGCAGTATAAATCTCAGGAGTCGGAGTCATGTCTACAGTCATTATCTCAGAGTCTGTGACATTCGGTGATTGTACCTCTTTTAATCTTGATTCAATGTTATTGTCTGTATTTAGTGTTGCAGCTGCTGTACTTACATCAGCTTTCATTTCACTCACTATTTTTTCTGTGAAATCTGGCAACACTTGATTGAATGTGGCATTTTGCACAGGTTCACTCTTTATGAAACTGTTCATAATTTTCAAATCTGGAATGTGAATACTAGAGTATAGGCGGGATCGCTGGCTACAGGAATGGTCATCTGAAATTCATTGAATAAAACATAATAGTAAAAACTTCAGATAATTATGGCATGCAAAACAAATTTTAATTCTGTATGTTTTGTAGCGTCATATTAGGTATGATTTAAAAGTTATGCAACTATAAGATTATTTCAGAAGTATTTGTTTCTGTCTGATATGTTAATAGTTTATGGTGTATTGCATACTATGAAACTAATAATATACATTAATAATTTTAAATGGTGCTGCAAAATGTTTTTTTAATGTGGTCACTAATAGCATATATTCATTAATGTTTTTAATGTTTGATTACTTCCCATGGATGTAATAATGAGTAATAACAATTTATTTCTGAATTACTTCCCTCCAACACAGTCCTGAAATGATTACAAATATTATATTGTTAATAATTATTTTTTTTTTCACCATTAAACTTTTTTTTCAAGAAAAGAACCTCATGATATTACCTGATAGATCTGTGGAGTAACAGTACTGTGTCAGTAAAATTCAAACTTTGTTTATGATAAAATGAGTTTTGTTCAATTTCAGTGATGCCTGCAATTGTATACCTAGACACTATATAACTGCAACTTTTTCTAAAGCTTTTAAGATTTCCACTAATTCTGCTGTAAAGATGGATGGATTACCTGTTACTTTATATCTTTTGTCAATTTTAAATTTTTGTGTTGCTATTTCTGTTCCAAAATGTCCATCTTAATCATATGCAATGCTGGGTCCTCAACAAGTTTTATCACAGGGGGGAATACCTGAAAGTGTGTGGATGATTTAAGGAGTCAATGAGGATGTAATTTGCTTCACAGACAGAGGTTCACTTCCACATTTTTACATATATTATAGCATTGTGCATAACTGTTGGTCATATAAGAATGACACCAGATATGCCTCCATGCAGGTGAGTGTTCAGATAAAAGGGCATGAACCTGTAATTTCACTATATAGCATGCATGGGCATAAATTACTACTGAGACATTATCAAGGAAGATTGTGTTCAAATGTACATGTATCTAAGGTATGAATTATAGAAAGATAAACTGGCAAGCCATTATGCTTATATTTCTACATTTTTTTTTTGTACAACGTGCATGAGTAAATATTACTACTAAACAGTAACACTGTATTCACATTGTAGATATATCTAAAGTAGACATGTCATAGAACATGGACATAACTGAATTTTATGTGCAGCATTCTTCAAATTTTCATTATTGAAAAATGAGTCGAGAAATAATTACTTATGGCTACTTTCTACTACTTATACTAATAGTTATACATGAGCATGAATTACAATTGAGAAATATAGCTAGTAGTAATGTTAAAACCGTTGTTTGGTAAAGCAGATTTGGTAATATAATTTGTTAAAACATAAATGACATATATTTTTGGTGATCATATAACACGCAAAATAATGACAATTCTAATCTATACAATGGTATATACGAGTATATGAACACACTACATGTAATGTCATTATCAGCCCTAGTCCTGACATTTTGGTCACATACTCTACCATTTATGCACTGTAGTTATCTAAATGGGATATGCACATTAAAGATGGGGAAATTCACAACAAACAAGTTTCTATTTACAATTTCAGCTGCCCAATTATGTTTCAAATACCACCTGCCCATCTTTCAATTATGGAAATTGTTGAATGTATAAATGCTACCTGTGCATGATTATGTCAATGCCATCCTGAGTTCTGACCTAATTTGTTCAGTGTTATTTAATACATCCTGTTTGGGAAATATAAACAGATTCTGTATTGTATACCTACTTTTGTTTTCTTCTTCGCTCATAATGATAGCATTATTTTTTTTATTCAAGTGTCGAAATGAATAATTTTTTAACCTGATTAAACCATGTTGTTTATAACCATTATGAAATTGATTGTGACATACTGCTTGCAATACACAAGAGTTTAATACTGGTATTCAGTGTCATATTTTTTCCAAACACATGCGCAACCTACATGCAATAAACAACAGACAGAGTACAGGATCATTTAGTCGAATCTCATCAGCAACCAAGAACTACTTATTCGGAGTAGCCAGGAGGACATGCACACCATCATAGCTGGCAGACGCTGGAGTTGGGTTGGCCACATCCTCAGAAGGGACCCTGATACCATTACAAGAACAGCTATGCTATGGATCACCGAAGGGAAGCAAAAGAGAGGCCAACCAAAAACAACTTGGAGAAGAACTATGGAAGCCGAGATG
This sequence comes from Oreohelix idahoensis, assembly GCA_024509875.1. Classification (NCBI taxonomy): domain Eukaryota; kingdom Metazoa; phylum Mollusca; class Gastropoda; order Stylommatophora; family Oreohelicidae; genus Oreohelix; species Oreohelix idahoensis. Next base: position 106,466 of record JAMPIV010000264.1, on the reverse strand, counting down.
CAAAGAATGAACCAGAAGTGGGGCACTGTACGAAGGATGGCTGCCAACCGAACAAAGTGGAATCAATTTGTTGCTGCCCTACAAGACGCCACCAGGCATTATGGCCACTGACTGCTTTGATGGTCGGCGGATATGGATCAAAGAAGAAGAGTAAAGGAGAGTGAGCAGGAGAGACTAAAAATACTCATATCTGATGACTAAACAATATTCTATCAACCTATTCAAGTATGACAATCTCAATCATGATCTACTGTCACATAAAAAAATAAAAAACACTTTATAAATACAAACATCTGGTGACTAAACAATGTTTTCTCTCATCAAGTATGACAAAGCCTTTCTGTTGTTGTTATGCCAAGCTCATAAAATTGACTTCCCTAATTTAACGAGGCATCCTGCACAGATCATATTAAGGGGAGATAATGTTTAGTTACTCCTTAATAAGTTTTCAGAAAATAAATAAATAAATCATCTCTATCACAAATTAAAGGATAATTTGATGCTGTTTAACTATTATAAAACAATGAAAATCTACAAATCGATGGTACTTTGTATGAAATCTGTAAAATTCTTTTAGCCCAATGAATAAAGATTAATTCACATACAGTAGTTTAAACTTCCCTCTTTTCTATTACAAAATCAGTGAATATTTCTGCCACGGCAAAAGTAGTTGACCTGGCTTGAATAGAACAGATAGTTGCTGGGCAGCTAACATAAATGGGATGTAATTGATATGGTGGCTACTTCACAGTAGCAACAAAGTACAACCATGTGGTTCTTTAAGGTAGTCTATACAAAGAACTTCCATTTTCATCGATGACAAGAAACGTAGATCAGGGAAAGAAAGCTTTGGAACCCTGAGATAGCTCTATTCACACCACACAACCTTTTCCTACACCTGGATAAATCAGGAGTGACTGTGATTGCAGTCAGGAATCTAGCCACTGTAGGTAAAACTACCATGAACTAACAACTTCATAAAAGCCCTAATGATAAAAAATCAATAACTTCGTAGAACCATCATCATGTAGCATGTCCTTTGCCGAACGTCGCTCTCATCACAGCCCACCTGAAAGATTCTCAATCTCTAGCCAGCCCTCCTCCTCCTCCATTGTCATTTGTAGAACCATTGAATTTAAATCAATTACTTACAATGAACTTTCAGTAACTGTGTAGACAAGATTGAACTGTATACAAATGACATTTTGTTTTCATTAGTAAAGTTTCATTGTAATATTTTTCTGAAATCAAGATTAGTGTTATTGACTTGTTTTTGATGTTACTGTGATGTCTAATACATGTTTGTATTTAATCAACGGGGGTTCTTTTCAATAATTAAGTACCATAAGAAACAGTGGCCTGGATACCTATTAGCTCTTACACTACTCAGAGGATTCTCAACCTGCTAAGAGACAGTTAATTTCCAGTATCCCTATAAATATGCCAGTGATTCTCACTCTGTTCTTTTCTTCCTGTAAAACTTATATTTAACATTTTTCTGCAGGTTTTAATTGAGCCAGCCTTCAGTGAGATCATCTTGTGCAGTTTTGGTACTTATTCCTATGTTCACTTATTCTATCAGTCCATCTTCCATTGTAACCTGCCACTATGGGTACAAATCTATGCAGTTTCAGGGGTTCTATAAGAAGGCAAAATATGAGGACAACTGCTTCAAAAACTGCACAGCTTCCTTTTTGGCAAGTTTATCTGCCTTTTCATTTTCACGTACACCACAATGGGATGGTACCCACTGAAGTATGGTTCACTTTTTTAAGCTACCTTGCTTATTTCATTTCTCAGATGCGGAATTTTACCACCCTTGAGAGCTTGCAGTACAGACACCTTAATCTTGCCTCCCGTCAAGCCACAATGTTTTAAAGATGTTTTATATAGGCAGTTGCCCCAGTTCCCCCTCCCCCTTTCTAGGATTTGGTGAAACCTCCTTCAATATGTGATCAGTAAAATAAAAAAAACATCTACAACTCAATTCCTGCTTTTCACCTACATTTACATTCGAGTCAATTGTTTTGAAATTCTTTGGTGCCTTGTAAACACTGAGTTTCTTACAAGTCATGAACTTTTGTTAACTGCATATAATTATGCTAGAATTTTAGATTAACAAATAACTAGTATAGATCACCATAAATTCTGAAAAAAAATCACTTAAAACTGTCCAAAATCAACTCTTTATGGGTGCAGCATATTGCAATATAGATCTTTCTTCTCTAAGCATTAACAGTATAACATACATCCTTAAAAGCCACAATATTATTAAAGCTTCCAAACAATGTTACAAATAGTGTTCATACCTTAACATCTGTTTCCTGCTTTATTTCTGTAAACAGACTTGTGACATTAGCTTCCACATTTCTTCCAGCCTGAAAGCAATGTTGTTTTCAAATCTCATTTATATGATAATGAATTGTAGGAATAATTTTGACCAAATAAGTCAATTTTTAAAAAGATCACAGTGGATCACTGGTGCTGATATGGATGATTGTATAAATATAAATAGTTGGTCAGTGACATACTGTGCCAAAGATCATACTAAATACACTTTTGACTCAAATAATTTGAAGATCAATTTTTTTTTGTTTAACCCTGATTATTTCTTATACAGGTGTGTAACCCATAATCCGAACATCCGCAAACCAAGATAGACTGAAAACTGAAAAGTTTTTTGGCAGACTTTTGGGCATATTGCAATATAAATGTTTGAGCATTAACAGTATAACATACATCCTTAAAAACCACAATATTTTTAAAGCTTCCAAACAATGTTACAAAGAGTGTACATACGTTAACATCTGTTTCCTGCTTTATTTCTGCAAACAGACTTGTGACATTAGCTTCCACATTTCTTCCAGCCTGAAAGCAATGTTGTTTTCAAATCTCATTTATATGATAATGAATTTCTGGAATAATTTTGACCAAACAAGCCCATTTTTAAAAAAGATCACAGTGGATCACTGGTGCTGATATGGATGATTGTATAATTATAAATAGTTGGTCAGTGAAATACTGTGCCAAAGATCATACTAAATACACTTTTGACTCAAATAATTTGAAGATCAATTTTTTTTTGTTTAACCCTGATTATTTCTTATACAGGTGTGTAACCCATAATCCGAACATCCGCAAACCAAGATAGACTGAAAACTGAAACGTTATTTGGCTGACTTTTGGGCTATTTAAGTTTCCCTCCCCAAAAAAAAAAAAAAAAAAACATTATTATTTTAAACTGGTATGCAGGGAACCAAACACACACACACAATGTTCAGTTTATTACATTTTGTCCTCTTGAAGCGTAAGTGCAGTATAAGCTGATGCATGTGCTATAATGTGATATAATTTTCAAATACAACTATTTAGTTGTGTCTAGGCACCACTTTCTGCCATGTGTGAATATTTCTGAGCTTATTTTGTCATTTTGAGTGTGGATATTTGTGAGCTAATTTCATGACCTAAACTTCGTGAGTTTAATTTCATAGTAAAAATGTCAAAAAGAGCTGCAGATACTCCTGTGGGTAACAGTAGGAATAAGAAAAGAAAGCATTAGTCATTATCAATAGTGCAGAAAGTAGAGTTATTGCAGAAGCTTTATCATGGTGTCCCTAAGCATTGTCTTGCTGAAGAATATGCAGCAGGAACTACCACAGCATGTGACACAAGGAAACGCTGACAAGCTGCTGAAGTTTTACGCAGACGGTGATGACCAAATACTAATATCAGATCAGAAAACTTTGCACAGAGGGAAAAATGGAGAAGTTTTGGCAGTTTATGGAATTAAAGAAAAACTGCTTAGACAGAAACCATTGTTAATGAGACAGATGACACTGGGCAAAATCTACTGTAAGGTCATCTTTCTTACTGCACATTCATGAGCTGAAAATCCTGTTCTGGTCCATCAACAGATGTCTGACACCAAACTGATGATGGGGATTAGAACATTGAATGTACATGTGCAGGTATTTAACAAAGTTTATGTTTGAAGTTTAAAAAAAATATTTTTCTGATCAATAAATTAGATTACATAATTTAAGTGGGGCGATTTTTGGGTTACTTAGGGTGATATGTTGGGCAACTTTGGGAAACTTCTGGTGATATTTTGGGCATATTCCAAAAAACAAAACATGGATCTCCCTTAGGATTTTGCATTCTGGGTGTTGAGAACTATTTTGGGGTGTGAAGAAGCTTGGATATTTTGTTTATTTTGATATCAAAGTTTTTGCACCTCAAAACATCCTCTCAACTATGAATACATGTTCACAAACCATTGTTATTGATGATTGTTGATGTTTTAACACAGATGAGAAGGGCTCATAGTAGTGTTCATAAATAGTCATGACATGACGGCTCATGAATCCGTGGGTTAAACTGTTCACAACCATAGTGTATTTATTTTGACGACGTTGGTAGAACAATGGGACAGTCAATGTAATTTTCTGCTTTTGAGCAAGCTAGAGGCATTCTGCCCTCTGGAGGTGTGTGTGTGGCCCATGCCATTCTATTCATGTATGTGGAATAATTATTGATTATGTATATCTCAACGTGAGAATTCTATTGGAGTTTGATAAATACATGTAAGCTCAAGGTAGGAGCTGTGTAATTCAACCAGAGATGGCTGATTGCAGAATGTTTGTTTCTTAAGAGATCAGTTAAATATAAATGAAGTACATTATCTTCATTGAAACTTCTTCTTCTTCTTTGATCCATAACCGCCAACCGTCAAAGCAGTCAGTGGCCATCACGCCTGGTGGCGTCTTGTAGGGCAGCAACAAATTGATTCCACTTTGCTCGGTCGGCGGCCATCCTTCGTACAGTGCCCCAACTCTGGTTCATTCTTTGCATCTCAGCTTCCACAGTTCTCCACCAAGTTGTTTTTGGTTGGCCTCTCTTTCGCTTTCCCTCTGGAGTCCATACCATAGCTGTTCTTGTGATGGTATCAGGGTCCATTCTGAGGACGTGGCCAACCCAACTCCAGCGTCTGCCAGCTATGATGGTGTGCATGTCCTCCTGGTTACTCTGAATAAGTAGTTCTTGGTTGCTGATGGTGTTTGGCCAAAAGATTCGGAGAATTTTCCTTAGGCAGATTGTATGGAAGGAGGACAGTTTCGACATTTCCTTCTCTGTTACTCTCCAACATTCCGTACCATAGAGAAGCACAGAAAGTACACAGCGCTCATACAGTCTTAATTTGGTGTTTGTGCTGTACTGGGAAGATTTCCAAATGTTGTTGAGAATAGCAACGGCTGCTCTCACCTTATTCATTCTGTTGTTAATGTCCTTGCTTATTTGCCATCAAGTTTTACCTTGCTTCCTACGTAAGTAAATGTGTCTGTCTGTTCTAACTTCTGGTTCCTTACTGTTATTGGCTAAGGATTGCCCACATTTAGTGTCATGACCTCTGTCTTCTTCAGATTGATGTTCAGGCCAACCTGCTGGCAACACTTATTCAATCTATCAGTTTTTTTCTTGGATGTGTTGGAGTGAATGCACAAGTAGAGCAATGTCATATGCATATTCCAGGTCTTCCAGTGTAGAAAACATTGTCCATCTAATTCCTATTGGACTGCTTTCTGTTGTCTGGTGCATCACCCTATCTATGGCTGTCAAAAATAATGTTGTTGATAAGGGGCATCCCTATCGTACTCCTGTCTTCACTTCAAAAGCTACATTACTCAATCCAACACTGCACGTAAAGTTAGAATAGAGGCTTTTTATGATGGAAACAATGTAGCTGGGAATTCCATAAGCCCTCAGAATTTTCCATAGTCCATCCCAGTGTATGTTGTCGAAAGCCTTTTCAAAATCAACAAAGTTAATGTACAGCTGTCTCTGCCATTCTGAGCACTGCTCTATAATATTCCTGAGGGTAAATATATGATCTGCACATCTTCTGTTCTTTCTAAAGCCTGCTTGTTCTTTCCTCAGTTTATGGTCAACTGCTTTTGAAAATCTCTGGATGATTATCCTGCCTGGTATTTTGCTGGGAACTGAGAGGAGAGTAATTCCTCTCCAGTTGTTGCAGTCTGCATGGTCACCCTTCTTGGGCAATTTGACAATTATTCCTTTGCCCCACTCTGTTGGTGTTGTCTCAGTGTCCCAGACTTGTGCAAATAGTGGTTCTAATAGTTCTGCTGCAAGTTCGGGGTCTGCCTTGAATAACTCAGCATTTAAATTGTCGTGACCAGGCGCTTTTCCATTTTTGACCCTTTGATAGCTGTGATGATTTCTTCTTTTTGGGGAATGTCTGTATTGACGTCTAAGTCACTTTCAGCCTCAGGAACATTCAGCTGAGTCTCTGGTGGTTCCTTATTCAGTGTTTCTCTGAAGTGCTCTGCCCATCTTGTTTCCTGCCCCTGTGTTGTGGTGATGAGATTTCTTTGCTTGTCTCTTACTAATGTTATGTTGTTTGCACCTCATTTTCTACTGATAGTTTTAGTTATTTTATAAACTGTGCTTTGTTCATTTCTCAGTGCTGCCTCTTCTGCCTATCTTGCAAGGTCATCCAGAAATGTCCTTTTTTTAGCACATGTTTGAAGTTTTACTTCCTTGTCCAGCTGACTGTACTGTTCACTATTTATTGCCTTTAACCTGGGAGACTTAGCTTCTGTTTTCTTTCTTTTCATTTCCTTTCTCTTCGCTATGGTGTTTAGCGTTTCTGGTGTTATCCAGTCTTGGCTCTTTCTTTCCTGGAATCCCAAGCATGACTTGCTGCTTTCCTTGTATATTGTTGAGATAGTGTTGAATTTCTGGTCAACATCATCGGTCTCTGTTCTTTCCTGGCTTTTGGTAATCTGATATTGTCTCTTTACGTCGACCACGAACGCTTTTCTGGTGATGGGGTCCTTAAGTTTCGTGATGTGTTGCGCTAAACTTGTCGCAACTTATTCTGACTATATATTCTGACTACGTTATTCTGACCATGCATTCTGACTATATATTTAATTTTGTAATGCATGGGAAATAACTCATGTAATTGTAGTCACTTTTTTATTTCTACTAGTTGTCTAATCGTGTGACGATAGTTGCCGATAGTTTGTGTGAACGATTTTGAGTCATGTCCATATACGGAGCGCTATGGTCATCAGTTCTTAGAAACAGTTGGCAATCGCAATGTTTCAAGAGTCATTTCCTTTTAAGGTTCGAATCTTTATTTGAACATCTTAGAACATTCTTCGTTCCGTAAGTTAGCTGAGCTGTATTCGATTCGCGTGTTCTGCGCATGTCCTAGGTTGTGTCATTGTTTGAATGATTTCCGCCCAGTTCACTCTTGGCAGATTTTGCTTGTGAGCAGGACGAAGTTTTTTGTGCTGGCGTCCTTGCTGATATTATTCAGGAAAGAGTCCTCATCGTTGTTGTTCCTTTTGAGATGATATATCTCTATGTTATTCCAAGTGCCTGGAGGCCTATGTGATTTATGTGATTTAATTCCTGATGAACAGGTAATTAAGTTCTGCTGAGTAACGTTATCGCCATCTTTTGATGTTGACATTTTTGCCTAGCCTGCCTTATTAAAGAGTCTATGATATGACAAGTTTGCTCAGCTCACGATCCACTTATATTGTCTCGCATCGATTGATGCCTGTCCTAAGGACCATTTGCTTCCTGAACTTTATTGATGGATCTAGGTTTGATACCTTTGTTGTTTAAGGAACATAGAGGACGATAATGTGACGCTCAAAAGACATGCCTGTCTTGTTGAGGTCGAATATAGGAGACTAGATTTAATCTCCCATTTGATATCTACTAGCTCTTATGGAAAGAGGAAGTTTCCTACCTGACTACATGTACAGCTGATTACGATATCCTAAAAGGCATATGATTTTACATTATTATGATGCTGTCTGCTGTTCCTGTTGAATTGACTACGTCGATGATACAATGACTGTTGTACTATACCTGTGATGTTTTTGCATAATGATGTTCATGAATCCTGTCATTGTGGCGTACACAATATATGTTACCAACAACATCACTTGCTGTTGAACGATTTATTGACTTTACACGTTATGATCTGATGTGACGTCCATGTATGATACTGTAGCTATCTGACTCTATCCTTACGTCACACACTTAAACCAGACCAAAGACACCATATTACTCTGCCTCATCATCCCTGGTGTCTGAGGGTGATACACCACTCTGCAAGTGCCAGTATTATCATACCTTTGGCAAGACGATGAAATATAACACCCTCAACATTGTGTGGCAAATGTAAAATCATCCACGGAACATTTATACGCAACACATTTGCTACGCAACATTTGGTGGCCATAAGCTGGTTTGGTCTGGTACCAGCATACACGGGGTCCCTTACCCACTTCATTCTACATGATATCAACATTTCAACATTTTTCAAGACATCAACATAAAGAATTCTGAGACTACTCGGCGTTGCCCGATAAATGTCGAAATTGCAGTTTTGCCATAAGTCAAGAAGTTTGACAGTACCCGGCGTTGTTACATATATTGCCGGATAACACAAGTTGCTGCTATCAAGGTTCCAGGTTGCTGTAGTTGTTGAGAAGGCCAATTTCTGGTTGCTACGAGTTCTTGAGAAGGCCAAGTACCGATTGAAGCAATTTACTGTTGGATAAGAAGGTCAAGTGCCGTAACTACACTACCTGTACACTGCCTGTACCGTTTAGAAGCTCGAGTCTCAACCATCATCTTAGCTGTTTGATGCAAGTTCAGATGTGTGATCAACGTTGGATCTTCGATCTTAGAATGCTGATTACCACCTGTTTTTTGCTGTACTGACGATTGGAGTTCCATAAGTTAAGTGGCCTGTTTGTTCGTGAACTGTGCCCTTATACTTCTACTGAGTCTTCTATATTTCTCATTCTTTTGTTATATGTTATATGTTTATATGTTATTTGTATATTTATATTTATATGTTTATGTGTCTGCGGGTTTCGGTTGGGCGGTGTCTCCCTTAGATCATACCACGTCATAGAGGTTGTCTATCGTGAGCGTTTTCTATAGGGTGTGCAAATTTCCGATACTGGAATTTGCAAAGCGACTTCTGTTGCTATTTTTTGTTAGTTGTGATGACATGTGTTAGTATTGTTTTCGTTATTTTTCTGCATTCTTTAGTTCTGTTTTGATTTGTTTGTATTTGCTAGCCTACTCTTTCCTATTGTATAGTTTCATACACCATTTTTGTTTATACACTGTGGTGTCTTGTATTTGTATTATCTTGTCGCAGATATAATCACATTTTTTTTTTATATTTCTTTACTTTTCGCTTTATTTTTTGTTGATTTCTGCGAATGTTTTCGTATTGTTGCTAAACCTTTGTTATTGTTTACATTGGTATTGTTATTGTTTACATTGTGATTGTGTTTACATAGTCATTGGTTACACTTATAGTAGTTAATTCACATTTGATAGTGGGTTATGCTTATGCATTACTACTACACTGATGATTAATAAATGATGAATAATATTACTTATGGTGATTAATTCAGATTGGATAATGGATTATGCTGATGCTCCACTACTATACTGATGATAAATAAATGATGAATAGTAGTGTGCACTATTGAATGGGAAGTGCACTTATGATCAAGAGTTGATTGATGATATTTCAACAAGGTCTATACACAAGTTCTTTGATATAAGACTTGTTTCCCATAGAGATTGGGATGATAATATAGTGTTGTGAGTAAGCAAGTACTTCATTTAAGACTTGTTATAATTAAATTTGAAATAAGATAATTAATTATTTCAGGTTGTGGACTCATATTATTACTCATCATGTCTACACTTGAATACTTTATTGAGCAGGGTAAATCGCTTGGGAAGACTGGTGATAAGTTAGAAGAATTTGCAACTACTCAATATGATAAAGCATTAAAAATGGAAGCTGAACAAAAGAAACTGCAGATGCAAGTTGATGAAAAGAGATACCAAATGGAAATGGAAAAACAAAAAAGAGAAGCAGAAGCTGAAGAGAAGAGACTACAGATTGAGTCTGAAAATAAAAGACTTGAAAAAGAGGCTGAAAATAAAAGACTTGAAAAAGAGGCTGAAAATAAAAGACTTGAAAAAGAGGCTAAAAATAAAAGATTAGAAAAACAAGCTGAAGCTGAAGAAAGGAAGTTACAAAGAGAGGCTGATGAGAGAAAAGCAAAAATGGAGCATGAAGAAAAAACTCTTAGCTTTGGAAGTTGAGAAATTAAAGGTGATGAACATGGGTAATGCTAATGATGCAAATAAGGTCTCAGATAAGACTAATGCAAGCACTTTCAAGCTTAATCTACCACCATTCAATGCTTCCATCGATGATATAACATTCTATCTGGACAGATTTGAAACTTCATGTAAAGTACATAACATAGATAAATCACTGCAGGTTTATCATTTGTCCAAAATACTTAGAGGTGATGCTTTGAGTATGTTAAGTATGGTAGATGAGCCTGACAAGAACAACTATGAGGTTGTCAGGGCTATATTGTTAAAGAAATACCAACTTGACGAAGACGGCTATCGTCTTCAATTTAAAAATACGTTGCCAGAAACTGGAATGCAATTCTCTGAATTCATTTCAAAGATACGTCTTACTTTTTCACGTTGGGTGGAGCTGTCTAACACAAAAAAAACTTATGAAGGACTTATGGACTTAATACTTAGAGACAAAGTCATGTCTTCTGTCAATGAGTCTTTCCTTGCTTTCCTTCATGAACGTAAACCTAAAACAATAAAAGAAATGGAAGATTTCTGTTGCCAGTATATAACTGCGCATCCTCACGTAACCATTGGTAACTCTAAAATAAAAGAAGGTATGCCAGTTGCTTCAGCAGCACCTTATGGTCAAAACTCTAGTCGTAGATTCCAACAAAATTTTGATAGGAAAAGTAACCGTAGTTACGGTCAAAATTATGGAAATCAATTTCAAGGTGATTCTTCTTCAAAGAATTGGAGACAAGCTGACAGTCCTCGTTACTACCAACCTAATAATTTTAGGCATTTCAGAAGAGGATATGGTAACAGAGGTTATTCCTCGCGAAGACCTCAAAACCAAACAAATAGATGTTCGCATCAATGTGGACATGATAATAATCATGGAAACTGTAGTTCAAAACAGGATAACAGTTATAATAGAGACAATAATAACTACAGAGATAATAACATTAGTGATAACTTCAGAGGTAATAGTAGTCGCGGTAGATCTCAATACAAAAAAAAAGAGATATCAGCAGGCTAACTCGGTTCAACAAGAATCTCAGGGAGCCTGTAATCAGGTTTCTGATAATAAAAACTCTGATGCTGTCACTTGTTCTTCTTTTGACTTTGGGAGAGCAAACAAGTGCCCCCAATGCAGTACTTTGTTCGAACCGACTACAATATCGACTTTGAGTTGTGGTCACCCTCTCCCCACTCTTCCTGCTTTGGTTGCACATGACAGGAGAGGTTCTCTAATCCTACATAAGGGTCTTGTTAATAATACGCCGGTCTCACTACTTTTCGATTCCGGATGCACCACTATTGGTGTCAGACAATCGCTTGTAGATCCATCCTGTGCTACAGGAAGGAATATCAAATGTGTCACATTTGGCGGCACTCTAGAGAAATATCCTACTGCTGTAATTCACATTGCCACTCCTTTCTTTATGGGAGATGTGCATGCCTGTCTCTTACCTAATCCTATTGCGGACCTTATTATTGGTCGTATCCACGGAGTTAGGGAATGTACCCCACAGCAGATTGCTGCTTGGGAAGATGATAATATGCAAGCTACCAATGCAGTGGTTACAAGAGCACAAGCTCTACAAACACCACAAACTTCGTTGAATAATGATAATGAAGTTCATAGCCAAGATAGTACCTTGGTTATTTCTCGTGACTCGTTCATAAAATTACAAGAAGAAGATCCTACGCTAAAAAAATTCTTCATTCTTACGAAGAAAGGTGATCCAAAAAAAGGATACACAAAGAAAATCTTGGATAGCAATGAAAAATGGCGTACTTGTACGTATGGTACAAGACTCGGCTACGTCAGCACATTCGCAAATTCTTGTTCCCAAGAGTATGAGAGTGCAAATATTGCAACATGCTCATGACTTGCAATGTGCTGGACACATGGGATTTTCCTGTACAAAGTCGAGAGTCCTTGCGGCTTTCTTTTGGCTCTTTGTTAACAAGGACATTCGTATATACTGCCGATCATGTCAGGTATGTCAGGAGGTCAAATCTAGAGGACCACGACATGCTGCGCCTATCCAGGCTGCTGACATCCCTATTCGGCCATTTCAGAAAATGGCCATAGATATTATTGGCCCTTTTAAGATAAAGTCGGCCAGAGGACATCAGTTTATCCTTACATGTGTCGATATGTGCAAACGTTGGCCAGAGGCTATCCCTCTAAAGAGCATATCTACTACAGATATCGCAGATGCTCTTTGGCTGATATTTTCTCGCTTGGGGTTCCCCAGAGAAATACTATCAGACCATGGCACTCAACTCATATCTGATACTATATCTCAAGTAATGTCTACCTTACACATTAAAAGATCTCTCAGTAGCATCTATCATCCTATGTCTAATGGGTTAGTTGAGCGTCTGAATAGAACGCTCAAGACTTTGCTTGGTAAGATAACTGAAGATCATCCTCAAGATTGGGACAGGGTTTTACCCGCGGCTCTCTTTGCCTATAGAGAGGTCCCAAACGAACACACAGGATTTTCTCCCTTTGAACTTGTCTTTGGCGCGCGTCCGCGCGGCCCTATGTCTTTGTTACACGATCTCATCACTGCCGATGATATTAGTGATGACACTCAATCCTCATATGAGTATGTCTTTGCTCTAATGCAAAAGATCATTGAGGCATGCAAACTAGCAACTGCTTCGTCAGAAATTGCTAAAGAAAAAGCAAGGCAGTTTGCTAACAAGAACAGATGTCTACGACAACTTTGTCCAGGTGACAAAGCATTCGTCCTACTCCCCAGTAGGGAAAATAGACTTCTGATTGCATGGAAAGGTCCATATGCAATAGTCTCACGAATTTCCGATGTTGACTATGTGGTCGATATAGATGGAAAGCATAAAACTTTCCATATCAACATGCTGACGGAATTTCATGAGCGTCCAGACTATTTGCTGCCTATTTTCCAGGCAACAGACGAATCTTCTGTACCTCATGGTCATTACTCATCCCTGTCTGTCATACAGGATGAGGAATCTGTTTTTTCTGATGTCGATCTTCCTCTTCCAGTGGTTCCACTACATTCCATGGAATCTTGGAAAGATGTCTCCATTTCTCCTAATCTTTCTGTTGATGAACATCGTCAAGTCTCGTCGATGTTACAGACATTTAAGGATGTTCTAACCGACATCCCTGGTCACACGCATGTCATAGAACATGACATAATTCTTACCGACAATAATCCTATTAGGGTTAGACCATATCCTATCCCTATACACTTTCAGTCACAAGTGGAAAAGGAATTGGATGAAATGATTCAATTAAACATAATTGAACCATCAACTTCTCCGTATTCTTCTTCCATGGTTATTGTTCAGAAGAAAGATAAGAACATACGAATTTGCGTTGATTATCGCAAATTAAATCAAGTCACAAAGTTCGATGCTGAACCTATGCCTTTACTAGAAGATCTACTTATTAGACTATCTAATTCTAGATTTTTCCCTAAACTTGACTTGTCAAAAGGTTATTGGCAAGTGCCTTTAGCAGATCCTGCCAAACCTCTTACTGCTTTCTCAACACCTAGGGGTCTATTTCAATGGAATGTTATGCCTTTCGGTCTTATGAACGCCCCTGCTACTTTCGTTCGCATGATGCGTCGAATTCTTTCTCATCGTTCAGATGTCATCGCATACTTAGATGATATCTGTCTCTTCAGTGATTCCTGGGAAGATCACTATTTGGGTTTATATGACCTACTATCTACTCTACGTGAGTATAATCTGACAGCAAAACCTTCTAAAGCTTATATTGGTTTTGGTGAAATTTCTTTCTTGGGTCATCGTGTTGGTCATGGTCTCTTGAAGACAGAAGACCACAATGCTTCGAAAATATTGAACATCTCTGTACCTAAGACGAAGAAACAAGTCCGTAGTCTCTTGGGGTTAATTCAATTCTATGGGAGATTTATTCCGAATCTATCTTCGATAATGGCACCTCTGTCAACGTTGTTGAAGAAAGGGTCGCCTAATCTGATTCGTTGGTCTCAGGAATGTCAATCTTCCTTAGACCAGATCAAGAAAATATTTTCTTCTCCTCCCATCCTAAGATTACCTACTCTTGATAGGACTTTTGTTCTTCAAAGTGATGCTTCATCCACTGGGATCGGAGCAGCACTTATGCAGGAATATGCTGAAACTCTGCATCCTGTTATGTACATTTCTAGAAAACTAAATGCGGCAGAGAGGAACTACTCGGTTTTAGACCGTGCATTGTTGGCTATGGTTTGGTCAATTCTCAAACTACAAAGATTCCTCCTGGGCGCACATTTCATTCTAGAAACTGATCAAAAAGCTCTTACAGCTATTCAGACTAAGAACTTGAAGAGTTTGAGATCCACTCGATATGCTATTGCTCTTCAACCTTTTCACTTCACGGTATGAGCTATTCGTGGGTCGGATAATGTGATGGCTGACATTCTGTCTAGATGCCCACATGATTCCAACTAATACTTCTGTCCTATTTCTAGATATACGACAGAGTCATAACACACCTATATTACTACAATACATTAGCACGTCTGTCCTCACTTTAGGTGAACACATACTATTGTGCTTTGTTATCATCTTCTTCTGTTCCCATCTTTAATATAAGAGGAAGACTGAGTAGTTAATATAAGGGCCGAAAGTTTACTCGGCAACAATTATTAATAATAATGTATTGTATAGTATGAAACATAATGGCTATTAAATAGAATTATATTGGTTGTTTTTTTCTCAGCATGTCATTGATGATCTGAGAAGCTACCTTTCTGTTGTCAAACATGGAGAGTTCCACATTGTACACTTTCCTTGGAACTACAGGAGATGTGTCCTGGATCGTCATATATGTTTAGTTATGTAATCATATTATTAAACATTTAGAATGTACTATTTAACATTCAATATCAGATGTGTACATCCATTCTAAGCAGTATTAGAGTATGTCACCGCTATTTGATTATAATGATATGAACTTGCATATTTATATTGTATTTTCATGCAAGCGTAGTGTGTGTTGGTGGCACCTCCCCGATATATTTTTTTTTGAATCAGATTTTTTATCTGTTGAGAAATATTCTCACCAGACACTTTATGTGTCAATTTGGCCTCATATTAGGCAGTGCAATTACTTATCCTCGCATAATTCGTGCGTTGTTAAACCGCTTTTGGTTTTACTCTTGGATATTTAAAAAAAAAAAAAATGTTGCACATTTTTTTTTTCCGGGAGGTTGCGGTAATGTTGCGCTAAACTTGTCGCAACTTATTCTGACTACGTTATTCTGACCATGCATTCTGACTATATATTTAATTTTTTAATGCATGGGAAATAACTCATGTAATTGTAGTCACTTTTTTATTTCTACTAGTTGTCTAATCGTGTGACGATAGTTGCCGATAGTTTGTGTGAACGATTTTGAGTCATGTCCATATACGGAGCGCTATGGTCGTCAGTTCTTAGAAACAGTTGGCAATCGCAATGTTTCAAGAGTCATTTCCTTTTAAGGTTCGAATCTTTAGTCGAACATCTTAGAACATTCTTTGTTCCGTAAGTTAGCTGAGCTGTATTCGATTCGCGTGTTCTGCGCATGTCCTAGGTTGTGTCTTGGTTTGAATGATTTCCGCCCAGTTCACTCTTGGCAGATTTTGCTTGTGAGCAGGACGAAGTTTTTTGTGCTGGTATCCTTGCTGATATTATTCAGGAAAGAGTCCTCATCGTTGTTGTTCCTTTTGAGATGATATATCTCTATGTTATTCCAAGTGCCTGGAGGCCTATGTGATTTATGTGATTTAATTCCTGATGAACAGGTAATTAAGTTCTGCTGAGTAACGTTATCGCCATCTTTTGATGTTGACATTTTTGCCTAGCCTGCCTTATTAAAGAGTCTATGATATGACAAGTTTGCTCAGCTCACGATCCACTTATATTGTCTCGCATCGATTGATGCCTGTCCTAAGGACCATTTGCTTCCTGAACTTTATTGATGGATCTAGGTTTGATACCTTTGTTGTTTAAGGAACATAGAGGACGATAATGTGACGCTCAAAAAACATGCCTGTCTTGTTGAGGTCGAATATAGGAGACTAGATTTAATCTCCCATTTGATATCTACTAGCTCTTATGGAAAGAGGAAGTTTCCTACCTGACTACATGTACAGCTGATTACGATATCCTAAAAGGCATATGATTTACATTATTATGATGCTGTCTGCTGTTCCTGTTGAATTGACTACGTCGATGATACAATGACTGTTGTACTATACCTGTGATGTTTTTGCATAATGATGTTCATGAATCCTGTCATTGTGGCGTACACAATATATGTTACCAACAACATCACTTGCTGTTGAACGATTTATTGACTTTACACGTTATGATCTGATGTGACGTCCATGTATGATACTGTAGCTATCTGACTCTATCCTTACGTCACACACTTAAACCAGACCAAAGACACCATATTACTCTGCCTCATCATCCCTGCTGTCTGAGGGTGATACACCACTCTGCAAGTGCCAGTATTATCATACCTTTGGCAAGACGATGAAATATAACACCCTCAACATTGTGTGGCAAATGTAAAATCCACGGAACATTTATACGCAACACATTTGCTACGCAACATGATGTTATATCTTTTCTGTTTGACTGCAACTGGTCCAGCAGCTCTGAGTTTCACTTTCAGTCTTGCTACTACTAGGTGATGATCACTTCCCACATCTTTGCCTCTTCTTACTTTCACGTCTTGTAATGCATGTCTCCATCTGCCATTGATCATTATGTGATCTATCTGGTTTATGTCTCGTCCGATTGGTGATTCCCATATTAACTTGTGCACTTCTTTGCGTTGAAAAAGTGTTCTTCCAATGACCAGGTTGTTAATACTGCAGAAGCTTATTAATTTGTTCCCATTCTCATTTACTGTTCCACTGCCGCATTTCCCCATTACTCTTTCATTATAATTATTGTGTGTTCCAACTTTTGAATTTAGGTCTCCCATTACTATAAAAGATCGTACCTGGGTGTAGTTTCCATTTCCATTTGTACCTGTTGATAGAACTCGTCCTTGATCTCTTCATCGCTGTCATTTGTTGGTGCATAACTTTGTATATTTGTGGTGTTTGTGAATCTCCATCTCAGTCTTGCTCTTATCAGTCTGTTGTTAATGGGTTTCCATTCCAGTAAAGACTTTTCCATTCCTTTCTTCAGGATAATGGCTACACCTTCGTTGTGCTGACCAACCTCTCTACCAGAATAAAGTACTGTTTCCCCTTGAGCTGTTTTATTCTCCCCGTCTCTGTCCATCTGCCCTCGCTTATTCCAAGGATAGGTAATTTATAATTCCTCATCTCTGCTGTGATTTGTCTCAGCTTTCCTGCCTCATTCATAGTTCTGACGTCCCAAAAACCAATTCTGGTTTCGTGTTTTGTGGTCAGGGCATCCGTTTTCATGCCAATGGCTTCCTTTCGGCTTTCACCACTGTCAGTCATACAAGCCTGAGACTCCGGATGTCCGTCCCGCATCAAAGTTTTTTCATTTGTTGCTGTTTCCGTAACGTGCGATTTTTTACATAGACAGGGTGTCGGCCCTGTGTTAAAACCCCCAACCTGGAGGACCAGGATACCAGCTTTTGTCTGACCCCTACCCATGCAGACCAGTCCAGCTTAGTTGAACCTACCAGGAGTAAATCTCCCACTGGCATAGCTCTGGGGATTGTCAGGGTACACAAGCTGCCATACCGCTACAAGGTATTGATGGCATTGAAACCATGGGTTTTTATTGTATGGGACATACCTATTAATGACGAGAGTGTATTTACCCGTGAACAGAGGCTCAGGTAGCCAAGCCGTTATTTACAAGTAGATGACAGTCTTAAATGTGCTATCCATACAAAATTCTTTATATATTTTCCTAGACATCACCAGTAGGATTTCTGAAGTGCCAAACGTTTGTATTGGCTAACATTGACATATATCTTGTAAACTGTTTTGGACTGTGTCGTATGATGAAGTATCATGTATTATGTAAATAAATTGTAAAAGTTGTCTATGCCAGGCATCTGAGAATATTTTATCTAAGTGTGGTGCCCCAGATGTGTTGTGCAGTTTGTAATATCATGGGCATTGTCTAGGTTCACAGAACACCGTCTATCACACCATCAAGTGAAGAGAAGTTATCACCAAACAACAAGAAGCACTACAGACCACTCACTAATACAATACAGGAAGATTCACATCACCTTCTCAACATTAAAGTTTAGTAAAGAACCCTGCGACATTAGTGGAGATACTCTATCCCACTTAATCATTGTCCACAACACTGGGTTACCAACCTGTATTGTTAAATGTGTTACTCAGCCTTTTATATACTCTACATTTTAGTTTTGTAAAAATAATACCTTTTTTTAATGAGTGAGGGTGGTAAACCATAAGTCAGAAGAGTTCAGGACCACCACTGGTGTAAGACAAGGTGATATCCTGTCATCTCACCTCATGGACCATGTCACCAAAACATGTAAGGAAAGGACCAACAAGTATTCAGCAGGGTACTGGAAGATGAGATGGGTCTGTATTTCAGAGCTAGCATTAGCCGACAATGTTACCCTGCTTGCTAAATCAGAGGCACATCTTCAATCCAACCTGCAAGTCTGGATGGAAGAGCTGGAGATGAGATAGATGGTCATCAGCAGCTCCAAAACAAAAACCATGGTGACATCACAAGAGGAAAGAAGGCATCAGATTAAGCTAGGAGAACAGATCCTGGAGCAGGTCAACCAGTTTTATTACCTCAAAGCTGTTATAGACTGGAAAGGAGGCATCAAAGAGTAAGCTACCTGAAGAGCAGCAGCTGGGAGATTTTTTCAGGCCATAAACCAAGGATTTTTCAGCAAAAGTTAGCAAGTAAGAAAAAAGATGGCTGTATAATGCCCCACCTATATTTCAGTACTGACATATGGATGTGAGTCATGGGCAATTACTACAACCCACAAAAAAGCCAGATTCCATTCTTAGAAATGAGGTATCTGAGGGAGATGGTAAAGTGACAAGAAGAGATATGGTCTGCAACCAGAGGATATGGCAAGGCTTCAAAACCCAGCCACTGCAGACTCAAGTAGAACAGTCCCAACTGCAGAATGGAAGATTGGCTACCATGACAAGTATGGGAAACTAATAGCCAGGGACAACTGAGTCCACAGGAAGGACAACATTAAACAATCTCAGAATGACTGAGGACTGGTTTGGAACCAGGCCAGAAAGAAGACAGCTGATAGGATAGTATGGCGCTCCTTCCTCCAAACCTCTATGCCTCACAACAGAAGAGGGACGACAAAGTATGTAAGTAATGAGTGAGTCACAAAAATTGGTTGTTGCTCTTCACCCTATTAGTTAATATAAAATGTACCTATGGTGAGACAAAGGTCAAGGACCCTTTTTATAGAGATTTGCTTTTTTTTTTTTCAATAAACAATTTGTCACTTTCCATTTCTGCCCTTTTCCCCACCCTCATTTCCAATATTTCTGTGACCCACAGTTCCTATTTCTCCCTTGGGTCCACATCTGTTTAATACCTTTCACACTAGCAGTTAACAAACCCTAACCTTAAAATAACTTCTCAAATTAAAAAAAGAAAATGAGAACAAAAATGACAGAACACTCTTGACTCACTCTCACTGACCAGAGATATGAGTAAATCACAGTTAGACAAGATTTTAACTCTTAGACAGGAGCTATGCTAACAGTGTTGGTTTCGTTTATACACCTGAACTGCAGCAATGATGACAGAACAGAATTAAGTTATTAATAATAATTTAGACTTTCTTCCTTTTAATCTAGTTCAGGAGTTTGCAACTGGTCAATCATAATTTATCAGTAGATCACATGTGATGACTCCGTAGTTCTTTAGGTGATGAAAGAAATAAAAATAACAGAAAGAAAAACAAAAAAAGGAATGACAATTCCAGACCAACCCTATGATCTCTTAATCTCTCAAGCATGATCCGGTTAAAGATTTTCCATGACACTGATAGTAACATTCATCATGATGCAGTTAAAGATTTTCCCTGACACTGATAGTAACATTCATCATGATCCAGTTAAAGATTTTCCCTGACACTGATAGTTTCATTCATCATGATCCAGTTACAGATTTTCCCTGACACTGATAGTAACATTCATCATGATCCAGTTAAAGATTTTCCCTGACACTGATAGTAACATTCATCATGATCCAGTTAAAGATTTTCCCTGACACTGATAGTAACATTCATCATGATCCAGTTAAAGATTTTCTCTGACACTGATAGTAACATTCATCATGATCCAGTTAAAGATTTTCCCTGACACTGATAGTAACATTCATCATGATCCAGTTAAAGATTTTCCCTGACACTGATAGTAATGTTCATCATGATCCAGTTAAAGATTTTCCCTGACATTGATATCATGTAACAATCAACATCATCATGATCCAGTTTAAAGATTTTCCCTGACACTGATAGTAACATTCATTAAAGATTTTCCATGATCCAGATTAAACATTCATCATTTTTTCCCTGACACTGATAGTAACATTCATCATGATCCACATGATCCAGTTAAAGATTTTCCCTGACACTGATAGTAACATCATCATGATCCAGTTAAAGATTTTCTCTGACACTGATAGTAACATGATCCAGTAAAGAAGATTTCATGATCCAGTTAAAGATTTTCCCTGACACTGATAGACACACTGATAGTAACATTCATCATGATCCAGTTAAAGATTTTCCTGACACTGATAGTAACATTCATCATGATCCAGTTTAAGATTTTCCCATGATCCAGTGACCTGACACTGATAGTAATTCATCATGATCCATTTTTCCCTGACATCATGATCAGTTAAAGTTAAAGATTTTCCTTGACACTGATAGTAACTTTCGTCATGATCCAGTTTAAGACGTTCCCTGACACTGATAGTAACATTCATCATGATCCAGTTAAAGATTTTCCCTGACACTGATAGTAACATTCATCATTAAAGATTTAAAGATTTTCCCTGACACTGATAGTAACATTCATCATGATCCAGTTAAAGATTTTCCCTGACACTGATAGTAACATTCATCATGATCCAGTTAAAGATTTTCCTGACACTGATAGTAACATTCATCATGATCCAGTTAAAGATTTTCCTGACACTGATAGTAACATTCATCATGATCCAGTTAAAGATTTTCCCTGACACTGATAGTAACATAGTCATTCATCATGATCCAGTTAAAGATTTTCTCTGACACGGATAGAACATTCATCATAATCCATTTTCACACTGATAGATCATCATGATCCAGTTAAAGATTTTCCCTGACACTGATAGTAACATTCATCATGATCCAGTTAAAGATTTTCCCTGACACTGATAGTAACATTCATCATGATCCAGTTAAAGATTTTCCCTGACACTGATAGTAACATTCATCATGATCCAGTTAAAGATTTTTCCTGACACTGATAGTAACATTCATCATGATCCAGTTAAAGATTTTCCCTGACACTGATAGTAACATTCATCATGATCCAGTTAAAGATTTTTCCTGACACTGATAGTAACATTCATCATGATCCAGTTAAAGATTTTCCCTGACACTGATAGTAACATTCATCATGATCCAGTTAAAGATTTTCTCTGACACTGATAGTAACATTCATCATGATCCAGTTAAAGATTTTCCCTGATAGTAACATTCATCATGATCCAGTTAAAGATTTTCCCTGACACTGATAGTAACATTCATCATGATCCAGTTAAAGATTTTCTCTGACACTGATAGTAACATTCATCATGATCCAGTTAAAGATTTTCCCTGACACTGATAGTAACATTCATCATGATCCAGTTAAAGATTTTCTCTGACACTGATAGTAACATTCATCATGATCCAGTTAAAGATTTTCTCTGACACTGATAGTAACATTCATCATGATCCAGTTAAAGATTTTCCCTGACATTGATAGTAACATTCATCATGATCCAGTTAAAGATTTTCCCTGACACTGATAGTAACATTCATCATGATCCAGTTAAAGATTTTCTCTGACACTGATAGTAACATTCATCATGATCCAGTTAAAGATTTTCTCTGACACTGATAGTAACATTCATCATGATCCAGTTAAAGATTTTCTCTGACACTGATAGTAACATTCATCATGATCCAGCTAAAGATTTTCCCTCACACTGATAGTAACATTCATCATCATGCTTCAGCTCTCCAAGAAGCATACGCCTTCAACAAATGTATGTTGTCTTCCTTTTATTGTGCCTTCAGCTGAAGTTGTACTATGTCTTACTCATTTCTGTCTCTTACACTGGGGACTCCGGGAACAAGGACTGACTGGTATTGCTATCAACAGTTTTTCTCAGTGTGTGCTCTATCCATCTACAGTGTCTTCTTCTCATCTCTTGTGCCACTGGTACTTGTTTAGTTCTTGTCATCAGTTCCGCAAGGTGATCTGGTCATACCACTTCAATCATTTTATTATACGCAAGCACCCATTTCACCTGTGTGTTACCGGGGCCCAAAAGGGGAGCAAAGAATAGTAACACTGTTCCCTGCCATGCATGTTGTAGAAAGCGACTAAGGAGGGTTGGGCATGGGGCCAGTTACCCCATCCTGTAAAAAAAATTTTAACCACAAAAAACTTCAACAAACATGGACAAGTCAATTAAGGAAAATAAAACACAGACATTCAAGACAGGGGAAGGTCCTCTCGCAGGGAAGCGTATGATGCAACACAGAGAAAGCTGAAAGGTGTCTGAGTTACTGACTAACCTTCTTTCTTCTAGGAGAACTTCCAGATTTGGCACCTGGAATGTTCGGACATTAAACGAACAAGGAAAAGTGGCACAAGTAGCAGCAAAAATGAGGGAATATAAAATTGAGGTTCTGGGAATGTGTGAAACAAAGTGGAAGGGGGTAGACAGGAAGAAACTCATCACAGGTGAATTGGTGCTGCCCTCAGGACATGAAGACAAAAGTTCACACCACAGTGAAGGGGTAGCTCTTATGTTATCTAAAAAAGCACAGAAAGCACTCATTAAATGGGAAGCTGTTGGACACAGAATATTAACAGCTACTTTTAAAACAGCTAAAAAGAAAATACATGTAAATGTCATCCAATGTTATTCACCAACTAATGACAAAGAAGAGTTTGTGAAAAAAGCATTTTATATTAGTTTACAGGAAATTATGGATAAAGTAAAAAGAAGAGACATCACAATTTTGATGGGTGACATGAATGCAAAGATAGGTACAGTCAACACCGGCTTTGAAGAAGTCATGGGAAAACATGGGCTAGGAATAATGAATGAAAATAGGGAACTATTCTCAAACTTCTGTGCTTCAAATCAACTGGCTATAGGAGGAAGCATGTTTCCACATAAGAGAATACACAAGGCAACATGGATATCACCAGACCATAGAACAGAAAATCAGATTGATAATATATGCATAAACAAGAAGTTTAGATCTTCATTGCAGGATGTAAAGGTATATAGAGGAGCAGATGTGGCATCAGAACACCACCTTCTGATAGCCAAAGTAAAAATGAAACTCAAGAGATGTGAAACAATGCAAAATTATAAACAACAATTTAATGTAGGGCATCTGAGAAATCAAGAAACAAGAGACAAATTTGTGGTCACAGCATCCAACAAATTCCAAGTGCTCCAACAGCTGGAAGATGTAGAGAGTACAGAAGAGTATTGGCAGCAGGTCAAAACTGTATGGAATGAGACATGTGAAGAAATACTGGGGAAAAGGGAATGACAACAAAAAGCATGGATAACAACAGAAACCATAAATAAGATAAAAGACAGAAAAAACAAGAAAGCAGATTTAAACACAAGCAAAACCAGAAGTTCCAAAGCCAAGGCTCAAGAAGTGTACACAGAAGAAGCAAACAAAGAAGTAAAAAAAGTATCAAAAGAGACAAGAGGAAGTATATTGAGGAGTTGGCAAGAGAGGCAGAAGATGCTGCAGCCAAAGGAAATATGAGAGAACTGTATAACAGCACAAAGAAAGCTAATAGGGAAATACAAGCAAACGAGTTGCCTCATAAAAGACAAGAATGGGAAACTGCTCAGCATTATACAAGAGCAAATGAAGAGGTGGACATAATATTTTGAGGACCTTCTCAATAAACCAGCTCCACAAAACCCCCCGGACATCCAGCCAGCAGAAGAAGAGCTACAAATTAACGGTGAAAGACCAACGAAGGAAGAAATAAAGAAAGCCATAAAGCTTATAAGAGATGGAAAAGCATCTGGACCTGATGGCATTCCAGCAGAGGCCATCAAAGCAGATATCGACACGGCTACAGAGATGTTATATAAATTACTTGGTAAAGTCTGGGAAAAGGAAGAGATACCAGCAGAATGGAAGGAAGGATATCTGGTTAAGTTGCCTAAGAAGGGAAATTTACAAGAGTGCACAAATTATAGAGGAATAATGTTACTATCAGTGCCAGGAAAAGTATTAAACAGGATTACCCTTGAGAGATTAAAAGAGTCCATAGACAAGAAACTGAGAGATGAACAAGCAGGTTTGTGACCCAAAAAAACATGTACAGACCAGATAGCCACTTTGAGAATAATAGTTGAACAGAGTCTGGAATGGAATTTACCACTATACATTGGATCTGTAGACTACGAAAAGGCATTTGACAGTGTACACAGAGAATCACTTCGGAAATTGATGAGGCATTATGGACTTCCCCTGAAGATCATTAATATAATAAAGAAAATATATGAAGACATGACATGCAAAGTTCTTCACGAAGGACAGCTTACAGAACCATTTGCGATAAGAAGAGGAGTGTGACAGGGATGCCTCTTGTCTCCATTTCTTTTCTTACTAGCAATAGACCGGGTTATGTGATCATTGACAACACACAACAGAAATGTAATCCAGTGTACTCTGACTAAGCATTTGGATGATCTGGATTTTGCTGATGACTTGGCTCTTCTGTCCCATAACCGTAATCAGATGCAGGACAAATTGAAAACACTCGATGAGAGGTCACAGCAATTGGGTCTGAAAATACACAGGAAAAAGACAAAAATAATGAGAATAAATGCAGGTAAATGATAACAGTGTTGAACTTGAAGAAATACCAATAAAAGATGTAGAATCGTACACATATCTTGGCAGTAATATAGACAAAGTTGGAGAGACTGACAGTGATATCAAAATAAGAATACAAAAGGCAAGAGGAGCTTTCATTGCATTGGGAAATATATGGAGATCAAGAGAAATTGGATCCAACATGAAAATAAGAATCTTCAACTCAAATGTGAAGTCAGTCCTATTGTATGGCTCTGAGACATGGAGAACAACAAAGACAACAACCAAAAAGCTACAGACTTTCATAAATGGGTGCTTGTGCAGAATAGAGGGATTAAAATGGTATGACAAGGTTACCAACGTGGAACTTAGGACAAGAACTAGACAAGTGCCAGTGGAACAAGAGATGAGAAGAAGATGATGGCAATGGATTGGACACACACTGAGGAAACCTGTTGATAGCATTACAAGGCAGTCTTTGTTCTGGAACCCCCAGGGCAAGAGAGACAGAGGTAGACCAAGAAGCACATGGAGAAGAGAGCTGGAAACAGAAGTGAAAATGATGAGAAGAACGTGGAAAGAACTTGAGATGATGGCACGTGACAGGAGGACTTGGCATGTGTTTGTTGAAGGCCTATGCTCCTTTGGGAGTGGAGGGTTATGAATGAATGAATCAATGAAGCACCCATTTATGAAATTCTAGCATTTTTGGTTGTTGTCTTTGTTTTTTCCTGATTTCAGAGTCATGCCATATTGATTTGACATTGAACTGAAGATTTTTATTTTTGTGCTCGGCTTAACTTTTTTGCTCTCCACATATTTCCCAATGCAATGAAAGATCCTCTAGCTTTTTGTATTCTTATTTTGAAATCACTGTCAGTCCATCCCACTTGGTTTACATTGCTGCCAAGGTTTATGCATGATCTTAAAGGGGCATTTCTTCAAGTGCAATATTCTTATCATTTGTTGCATTTATTATCATTATCTTTCTTTTCTCCCTGTGTATATTCAAACCTACTTGCTGTAAACTTACACCAAGCACTTTCATTGTCTTGTATCTGATTATGGCTATGGGACTGGAGAGCCAGGCCATCTGATAAATCTACATTATCAAGTTGTTTAGTCACTAGATACCATTTCTGTTGACGAAAGTTGTTGGTTGAGGTCAATGTTTTCATAATTCAATCTATAGCCAATAGTAAGAGAAATGGTGACAGGAAGCATCCTTGTCACACTTCATCTCTTATTCCAAGTAGTTCTGTACAACTTTCTCCATGAAGAGCTCTGCACATCATGTATTCATGTTTTGTTTATTAAGTTAATGATCTTCAGGGGGACTCTATAATGTCTCACCAATTTCTGAAGTGATTGTTTGTCTGCACTGACAAGTGCATCTTCATAGTCCACAAAAACCTATGTAAAGAGACAAGTTTCATTTCAGACTTTGTTCCACTATTATACTCAATGTGGCAGTCTAGTTTGCACAGGATCTGTTTTGCTTAAAACCTGTGTGTTTTTCTCTCAGCTGTCTATATATGGACTCTTTTAATCTCTCAAAGATGATCCTGTTAAATATTTTTAATGGCACTGATAGTAATATTGTTTCTATGTAATTTGTGTGCTCTTGTAAATCTCCCTTCTTAAGCAACTTGACCGGATAACCTTCCTTCAATTCTGCTGACATATAAACATAATTCCTCAGTAATTTGTGAACTCTTTTAAATCTCATATAAGGTTACTTGATCAGATGTCTTTCTTTACGTTTTTTCTTGATGCCATTGTCTATTCTAATGGGTCTGTGATCCATTATGAGAAATTTCGTTGGGGCTTCTCTGCTAGGGTACAGGGCAAAATCATCACAGAACATAGTGGGGCTTACAAGATAACAACTTCCAGCATGAGAATGGAGGGCAAGTCTGTTACTGCAGCCTTAAGATGGATAACTGAAACTTCATTAAAAAAGGATATCATTGTGTCCGACTCTCAGTCCATGCTTCAGAAGGTTCAAAGTGGTTGGTTGCATCATGAATGGAAAACATTCATAGAAGCTTTCAGTCTACAAGAGCTGGAGTGGATATACTGTCCTGGTCATGCTGCGGTATGTGGTAATGAAAGAGCTGACAGACTAGCATCAAGAGCAAACATGGTGGGGACATTAGATATGGATAAGGGAGATATACTGAGAACAATTAATGATTCTCCATTAGCAACTCCATTAGCCACAATTATTGATTGCTTGTTAGAGAATGACTGCAATAGATGAATCATCAAGGTTAAGACTGTTGGCATTTGGCATCAAACGTAAAGCTAGTAGAGATGAACGTATGAGAAAATGTATCTGTCGTATTTACAGCTAGCAAGCTACAGGAACAGTTAGCATTCACACTCTTCAACATATACTGATGGAGACTGAGCACCTATGGGTTTGCCCAGAGTGCAATGATGTCAATTCTTTATAACAATAACAATGTTTTGTGGGAATTTCTTCTCCCTCAAAGATGGTCAGGTATTACTTGTAGCTCTAGATGCTCCATAACAGATGAGGTAGTTCCACCAAAACTCTCTTTAACATAATTCTTCTCTTCTGTAGAAGCTGATTCAGTTCATAACTTGTACAAGAAAATGTTTTCCCCTTCCTTTCATTGATTTGTGTGTGGTAAGAATCTCTGTAAACTTTTTACTGAAAAGAGTGGCAGTAGGGTGGGGAAGTTGTAAGGCACCTCAACCATGCCGGCTGTCAAGTCATAAAGTTTTAAAGATATTTTAGACATGCAACTGCTGACTCCCCCCCCCCAAAGTTTTAATCGGAACCTGCTAAATTCTATTATTTGACCACTAAAATTTAAAAACCAGTAACTTAAACACTGCTTTTCTCCTACAATTACAGTTGGGACATTTGTTTTAATATTCTTTGGTGCCTGATTAAAAAAAAAAAAAAAACTTAGTTTCTTACAAGTCAAAAATGTTATTGTTAAGTAAACACATATAATTAGGCCTAACTAAGACTTCAGTGAACAAATTTCCAGTATAGATCAATATAAATTATGAAAATGCTCACGTAAAATTGTTTAAAATCATTTTTTTTCATGTCCAGCATATTGCAAAAATATTCTTTTTTTCTCTCAGGAATTTTACATTATACCACGACATCCTTGAAAGCTTTTAAATGTCAGTATTTTCATTCATCTTTTTTTTGTGCTCCTAACAGAGCATACAGACACTATCACAGCTGGACCACTTGTTAGATGCCTGCACCAAGCATTCACCTACACTTGCAGCAGTGGAGTCATTGACAATTTGTTTAACATAATGAGGTAGCTAGCCCCACCTACAACCCCACAAGTCACATTGTACGACACGCTCAAGAGTGGAGTCTGTGACAATTTGTTTAACATAATGAGGTAGCTAGCCCCACCCACAACCCCACAAGTCACTTTGTACGACATGCTCAAGAGTGGAGTCTGTGAAAATTTGTTTAACATAATGAGGTAGCTAGCCCCACCCACAACCCCACAAGTCACTTTGTACGACACGCTCAAGAGTGGAGTCTGTGACAATTTGTTTAACATAATGAGGTAGCTAGCCCCACCCACAACCCCACAAGTCACTTTGTACGACACGCTCAAGAGTGGAGTCTGTGACAATTTGTTTAACATAATGAGGTAGCTAGCCCCACCCACAACCTCACAAGTCACTTTGTATGACACGCTCAAGAGTGCAGTAGGCATATTCTTTCTTTGTCTCTTCAGAGACCCAGGGGAATTACATGGGACATAAATATTTGACATACCTCATAGTCTGTTTCCTGCTTCATTTCTGTAATGAGACGTGTGACACTAGTATCCATATTTCTTTCAACCTGAAGGCAATGAAATATAGCAGATGATGGGTATCATTTTAAGACTATGACGACATACTACATATATTTACACCAATATCTAAGCAGCATTACCTCACAGCAATAATCGCTGCCAAAAGGTGGGACCTAATGCAACTCCATTAGCCATAAACAAATATGCTTTTTTAAAATAAATACTTTATCATTGCCCATCTCCTTTCCTTTTTCACTTTCAATATTTATGTTACCCAAAGTTACTATCTTCCCCCCTATTTATGTTACCCACAGTTACTATCTTCCCCCCTATTTATGTTACCCACAGTTACTATCTTCCTCCCTATTTATGTTACCCACAGTTACTATCTTCCCCTATCCCAACATCTGTTTAACACATGTTACCCCAGCCAGTGAACATACCCTAATCCTCAAAGTTATCTCCAAACTAAAAAATAAAGGAGATCACAGGCCATGATTTGGTAGATCTTTACATGATAGAAATAAAAATAAAAAAAAACGATAGCAAATTAAGGACTTACTCTTTCTCAAAGGTATTTAAAAGTGTGATATCCCCAGGATTAAAGGTACTTATTCTGTGTTTCCATTGATAATCTATGAGAAGCCTTATCAAAATTCACTTTATTAATGAACTGCATAAGATAAGAACTGGATCCTTTATTTGAAGTGACGTTATCATTTGGTAAAATATAATTTAGTTTCAATTTTTCAATGCCTTGTTGAAAGAATTGCAGTAAGAGGGTTACGTTGCTTATATGCTGCACCTGTTCAACATTTTAAATACTCTGGAACCTGAAACAGATATGATTGTATCAAGGCAGATCTTTAGAGAGCTCAGTGTTTCTAAAGTAGATCCTCACATTACATAGGTTGCCTGCTGCTGATCTAGTCTATATTTTAAAACCATAAAGTGACTTCTGTTACTGTTTTAGCAATCAATCCAAGTGAAGTTAAACAGCATGTGTACATGCTTTGGCATTTTTATTATAGTTTTGTGATGAATCAGATGATTATGGTTTTCTTTAAATTACCACAGAAATGTGACAAGCCAAGTATCTACAAATTCTAAGTCTCCTGAGAAAATGAATGTGTCACATTTACTTAAAACATAGTCGACAATTAAGAGAATTGAGCTGAGATGAGGAATGTTACATTTAGCTGATGAGTGGGTATTGCCTGGCCATTGGAAAACCAACAGAACTTTACCTAAAGCTACAGTTAATGACTTGTCACAGGTGAAAGAGAAAGCTAGAGATAAACTTTTAAAACCACAAACAATTGTCAAAATATTTTGTGATATTATTATACTTGACTTGTTTTAAAATTATCAAAGCAATATTATGTGATTTTTGAATGTCACCACCATGTTTCAATATGAAATATGTGCTTTTAAATTTTCTGGTATTTGCATCTAAGGTATAAACAAAGGACACAATGTTATACGTTATGATTTTAATTTGCTTTTGAAAAGTGGAAAAAGTGCAAAAATGCACTCAAATGATGAAACAGTTGTAAATAAAGGGTAACAATAATTACTTTCTCTTTTATTCTGACTGCAAATGTCCAGCTCTGAGAAAACTCCTGATAAGCTGAAGTTTTTTAGGTGGTCCCAGCAATTTCTACTTATCCAGACTGTGCTGTAGGTATGGCCATATATGAATTACCTTGATGTTCCAAGACGGGACCCAAAGACGCAGCAATAGATAATGCAGTCAGCGACTCATAGCTTGACTGCTTGCGTCAGGGTCAGCAAACCAGAGCTGACCAAGACCCTACTCCACCTCGAAATGGTGGTCCTGGAAACAGGCTGCATCACTGCAGTCTGGATGAGAGTAGGGATCGAAGAGGGAAGGCAAACCCGGTCCCAGAAAATGCTGTGCTGAAGTCGGATGTGCCGGCCGAAAGGTGCAGATATCGCAGCTCCGCTGTAAACAGACACAACGCAACCAACGTCCTTTTCAGGACGAACGAAGAAGAAGGAAGAAGAAGATGTTCCAACACTAGGAAAGCAAGTTTCATTGACTGCAACAATTAACTGCCTTCATTAAGTTCATATTCTACTGTTAACATTGTCTGTGTGTTTCTCACTACATGCATTGTCTTTTTATAAATTCCAATTATGCAATGGAGAAACATTGCACATCTTGACTCCCTATCAATTTCCTATCAGTTTGATATATGATAAGTGCATGTTCACATGAACAATTTAGACAAAAACATGGTATATTCTGCTGTTCAGACTTCCTTGGGAAAAAAAAAAAAAAACTCACACAAAATTGAGGCACAGTGTAACTAATAATTTTGGAAGCAAAGAGTTAATGTAGGCTACATTTGTTGTTCATGTAAAACAAAATAGGAGGGTGTAAAGTCTGGGGCGTTTGGGATGAAACCTGGTTCACTATTTATTTGTTACTATCAATATGTATTACTAAAACCTTATTATACACATTCAATTTCCCACTACACCCTCAATAATCCTTACATATTAATTTTTGTTTTTGGTTGCATACTATTTTACTATATCGTGCAGTTCTCTGTCTATTCTCAACACCTCTTCTACTGATAAGGGTGAATTGCATGCCTGTACATAATCTAATATTGGTATTCTCAGATGTTCATATTATTTTATTATAGACATTCTGCACATTAAAATTCTTCTATAGAAAATAAACCATTCTTAATTGTAGTCTGAGTAAGCGGCCTAATTACTTGTTTGCTGGGAATTTTTAAGTTCCATGTAACTACACAGAAAAGGTTTGACATCAGCAAATTGAAGGACCCCCTTACCAGAAAAGCTTTTGCGGCTGACATAAAGAAGCGATATCAATTTGCCAAAAGTCAGGAAAAGACATTGACTGATGATCTAGACCAGAAATTCAACATCCATTTCAACAATATATAAGGACAGCAGCAAATCATGCTTGTGATTCCAGGACAGGAAGAAGCAAGACTAGATAATACCAGAAACCTGGATAACCTCAGAATGTCATTTCTTGTTTTAAAACTGTATCATGTAGCCTATAATTTGTTAATATATTGTGTGTACCAACGGGCTGATCACCCGTTTGCCAGTCACTTCGATTACGGAAACAACAGCAGATGGATTGATTTGCCGTTGCCCTAAAGACGCCAATAGGCGTGATGGGAAACAATGGCAAAGAAAACCTATCTGCTGTTGCCCTAAGACGCGACTAGGCGTAATGGCCACTGACTGCTTTGACGGTCGGTGGCTAAGGACGGAAGAAGAAGAAGAATATTGTGTGTGTAATGTTTTTTTTTTGGGGGGGTCTGGCATACAGCTTTTCATCTCCGGAGGTTGACAGGTACGTACCACTGACTTGTATATACTTATGTTATTAAGCATTTCGGGCATCCAATCGTACTTGTTCCTCCATGCATTTCCAACCTGTCGAGTATCTACTGGTATTAACGAACCTCTTCTGAGTTGTTAATTGATACCTAGCAAATGATGAAAAAGCAGGATGAGCCTTGTCTAACATAATTTTGGTCATATAATTTAGTCTTTCTTCAAAGTGAGGACTCCTAAGGCCACCTCCAGAGCAACCCTCGATGTTGATCTGATTGCATCTGTAGGCCTAACTGTACATAATGCTTGGTGCTAAATTCTATCGTATTTTGACCGAAAGGAAGCACGATTCCATATTGCGACTCCGCAAGGTGTGTATGCATGTAGTGCGGTGTGTTTACACATAACATAAATTTCGTGAGTATGTTTTATTACGGACTTAAAAACTTTATGCTTTGTGTATCATACTTTGGTAAAATCGCAACGACTGTCCTCAAATATTCCGCAGTGAATATGTGTATTTTAGGGTTAGGATTAGGCCTAACCCTAACTGTAAAATGGACATTTTCACTGCAGAGCGTTCGGCGACAGACCTTGCAATTTTACCCATAATTGTTACCTATAAGATGTGTAATTGGATTTTTTTTTCGTTCATTTTAGTTGAAATTTGTTAATTTTAATTAGGCCTATTTTACATTTATCGAAGTGATACGCCCACTTGTACGCGTAAATAACCTTAGGGCAAAATGGCGGACTGTGGGGAAAATTATTCTTCTCATTTACCCGAATTTAATCTTGTGACTATGTGCTGCAGACTCATAGACTATGCTTCCATAATCTCTTTGCCTCGAATGAAAGATTTATAAAACATGATTCTCAATTACCTCTGGGGCTAATGCAAGTTGGTGAAATACACAACAGTCGTAAAGTCATTTAAAGAAATACACAATGTTCATATCCTTATTTTTAAATCTGTGTCGCCAGCAGTGTTGCCACCTTGAATTTTGAAAAGAAAATCTAGATTGTACCTTACAAAACAACTAGATACACCTAGATTTTTACTTTTGGGCTACGTCTGGAAGCCTTAAGCTACCTTAGGCGTTTTAGTCTACTTTGGGCTATTTTTGGGCTACCGTGGGCGAAAACCGAAAGTTGATCTTGGTTAGGGTAACCAAATTTTTTTTTTTTTTAAAACAGCAACTTTTCTGATGTTTGAAGGGACAAAGCAGTACACAGTATACATAGGAGGACACGTTAATTTCACTAATTTAATACATATATGTACAGAATCATGATAAAATATACAGAAATACTTCAACGAAATTTTTTTGGTATGTTTTAATAATTTGATTTTTTCCATCAAGCATTATTGTTTCATCATCAGTAAATATTCAGTCTTTAACATTGTACTGTTCACTCCAACAACTAAATGTTCATGGAAGTCTGTACATGTAACATTCTTATAATTGTATTGGACTTGTCATTTTCCTTGTATACATTCAACAGTGAATTTGTTTCTGTCCTTTGTTCACTGACTTTCCATGAACTAAAAATAGCCTCTCAATATCAGCAGTATTTTTTAAAACAGTATATTAAAAAAAAAAAAGAGCAATTGGCAGTAGTTCCGAATATAACTCTACATTTCTTGATTGTTCAAAGAATTTTATCCACTTTTCATATGCCCAGTTGTTTAAACATAATGATTATCATTCAGACTTGATTTTCCATAACTGATAAGACTGTCAATTGATCAAAAGTTTTTTTTTTCATTAATTTTCATGTTCTTACTCATTAAATATTTGATGGAGGCCATAACATGTTGGAACTTTTAAAAACGTCATCCAGCCAAAACAATAAAATTCCTCTAGAGATTTTCGCATGTAAGATCCGAGGAAAAAAAATCGATTTTTTTCTTCTTTTTTTTCTAATTTTGTTTAAAAGCCGGACAAATGGAATTAAAAAAAAAAAAAAAGCCAGCAGGATGCTAAATTTTCATGTGAAAAGCCGACAAAATCCGGTCGTATTGTCACCCTAATCAAGATGGCGTTCTTCAACTAATGAAGGAAAATGACAGCTCGGCATGAAAAAAAAAAAAAAACTCAGATCTAGGCAGATTTGTCAGATGAAAACTGTGAAAAAAGTCAGACACTTTCAAAAAAAAGCTAAACACTTTTGAAAAAAGAAAAACCCAAACTATTTAAAAAGATTATCCATACTCGCAAAAATAAATCGCCAGATCGAGGTCATCAGTGACGTCACCGCTGGAACTTGGCCATTTAATTTGCCAGAAGCAGAGGTGTCTATTAACACCAAGGGCGGATCATATTTCTTGCACCCCCCTTCCTCCCCCCCATACACACTTACAAGTGCACATTTATTTAGCAGTAAGTACTATTATAATAGAGTCCTATAACCCCCTCATCCTGGCTATCACTGAGGGCGTACCGCCCTCTCGCACACCCATAGTACGCCACTAGTCAGAAATATAGTGTTTTAACATTTTTGACGTTGCAGTGAAGCCCTTACAACATTCATTCGAAAACAACAGCTAGGCTCTATTTTTTACAATAGCGTCAAGCAGGTACAGGTGCATTCTGTTTCTTGCTTTTATCTTACATGATGGTACAAGAGAGAATATGCTCTCATCTACGGCATTACTAACTAGGATTATTACACACGTAAAGGCATATGCAGTGAGCTATTTAAATTCCTTTTCTGGGAGTACACCGATCCAAAACAGTTCACTTTCTGTGGGGAGTCCATCTTTCTTAAATTGTGGTTGCTATCTAAAATAAACAAAAGTTTTTTTTCTGTACTGCTCTTCTAATGTGATGAAATTGTTTTCTACTTACTTACTTAGTCGTTCCCCTTCTACCGTGAGGTGTAGAGGTTTGGAAGAGAGAGCGCCAGACCATTCTATCAGCTGTCTTCTTCCTGGCCTGGTTCCATTCTAGTCCTCGGTCTTTCAAAGATTGTCTAATGTTGTCCTCCCAGCGGACTCTGGGTCGTCCTGGAGGTCTGGATCCCTGGCACTTTGTTTCCGATGCTTGTCGTGGTAGCCGATCTTCTCCCATTCTGCAGACATGGCCAAACCATCTTAGTTTGGGACTGTTCTATTTGGGTCTGCAGCGGATGGGATTTTAGGCCTTGACGGATCGTCTGGTTGCGGACCATGTCTCTTCTTGTTACTTCAACCACTTTCCTCAGATACCTCATTTCTGAGGTTTGGATCTGGCTTTTGTGGGTTGTAGTCATTGCCCACGACTCGCATCCATATGTCAAGACTGGGACATAGGTGGAGCGGTATACAGCCATCTTCGTTTTCTTACCAACCTCTTTCTTGCTGAGGAATCCACGATTTATGGCCTGAAAAAGTCTCCCAGCCGCTGCTTTTCGAGTGGCCAACTCTTCTTTGATGCCTCCCTTTCGGTCTATAATAGCTCCGAGATATTTAAAGTGGTCGACCTGCTCCAGGAGCTGTTCTCCCAACTTAATTTGATGTTTTCTTTCTTCTCGTGATATCACCATGGATTTTGTTTTAGAGCTGCTTATGACCATCCCTCTCTTCTCCAGCTCTTCCTTCCAGACTTGCAGGTTGTATTGGAGATGTGCCTCTAATTTAGCAATCAGGGCAACATCATCAGCAAATGCCAGCTCCGAAATATAGACCTGTCTCATCTTCCAGTACCCCACTGAATACTTTCTTGTTCTCTCCTTACATGCCTTGATGACATCGTCCATAAGGAGTATGAAGAGGCAAGGTGATAGGATATTGTTTTCTACAATGAGTATAAAAGGTAACACTGAAAATGGGGCCTTATTCAAAATTATCACAGGGCTCCGTTTTGACAGTCCTTGAAAAGTATCTCTAGCTAAGGGAAATATACGTCTAAGGTGCCTGAGAGATTGTTTTTGCATTGACGCACATCTTAGCGTGACATTTTCTAGTTCTTGATGGACCTCGAGGTCCATGGTCTGCTGTAGGAGCCTGTTCCATTCTGTTAAGAACTTTAATACCAAAATCAACTTCATCGTTCCTTTTCGTTCCCTGTGGAACATAGGCAGATACAGTTGCTCTCCATCGATTTCTATTCTGGGCTGTCTTTTTCAGCCGTGCCCAAGTCATTCCAATTTCCTTAGCCTCCTCTTCAACAGTTCTTCTCCAAGTTCTCTTTGGCCTCCTCCCTCTTCTTTTTCCCTGTGGGTTCCAGTCAATGGCAACTCTGGTTATGCTTTATTTTTCTCTTCTTAGTGTACGTCCTATCCATACCCACTTTGTTACCTTAATTTCTGTTTGTATTGGCTGTTGCCTGCATCTTTTCATTAGCTCTATATGTTTTATAGAAAAGATCAGAGAAGAACAAGCGGGTTTCAGGCCGAAACGATCATGTATTGATCAAATATTCACACTAAGAACAATTATAGAAGAATCAGTGGAAAGGCAATCGCCACTTATTATCACCTTCGACGATTTTCAAAAAGCCTTTGATAGTCTACACCGCCCATCATTGTGGAAGATACTTACAATCTATGGTTTTCCAACAAAATATGTGAATATAATCAAAGCGCTATATGACAATGCAAGATGTTGTGTTAGAACAAATAAAGGGAATACAGAATGGTTTACAGTAGAAACAGGGGTGAAACAAGGTTGTATTATGTCACCACTACTTTTTGGAATAGCTATTGATTGGTTATGAGAAACTATACCCACAATGAACAATTGGGTATAAAATGGACAAATGGAAAATTCCTGGGGGACCTGGATTTCGTAGATGATGTAGCATTCTTAAGTTCAACACCAAGACAATCCCAAGAAGCAATAAATAATTTGTGTCATCTCTCGGTTAAAATAGGTCTCCAAATAAATGCCTCTAAAACTAAAGCTATGAACTTTTCTAACGAGACCTTTGATATCATCTTGAACGGGGAAAAACTACAGAAAGTTGAAAGTTTCAATTATTTAGGCAGTAAAATGACTCAGGATGGTGACACAACAAGAGAAATCCATACTAGAATTGATTTGGCAGCTAGCGCTTTCAATAGATTATCTGACATTTGGAAATTACGATCATTGAATATACATACCAAGCTTCGTCTGTTTAATTCAAATGTTATCTCAGTGTTAACATACGGCTGTGAGAGTTGGAAAATAACAAAATCATTGGAGAACAAGCTGAATACATTCGAGAACAAATGTCTTAGAAAACTCATGAACATCAGTTGGAAAGAATTCAAGACTAATCGACAAATAAGAGAAGACTCTAGGCAGAAATATGTCTCCGACTATATACGGAAAAGACGATGGTCATATATCGGTCATGTCCTACGAATGCAAAACAACAGAATACCACTACAGGCGCTCACTTGGGTTCCTGAGGGTAAGAGGAAAAAAGGAAGACCAAAAGAAACACTCAGAAGAACAATAATAAGAGAAGGAAGAACGTTAGGCCTAAATAATGTGCAAGAGCTAAGAGGAGTGGCGTCACAACGAACAACCTGGAGAGCACTGGTTTCTGCCTTATGCGCCGTGTTTGGTGCTTAAAGAATTTATTATTATTATTATTATATGTTTTATAACGTATGGCAATCTTATACGGAGGATCCGTCGGTGACAACTACTTACAAATGTCTCCAGCTTGGAGGTGACACTCTTTGAGACATTTCATGTCTCTGAGTCATGTAGCAAGACTGACTTCACATTTGAGATTGTAGCGAAAGGTTTTCCTAGTATAATGATAGTGGTAGAGAAGAAGTAGAATCTCTCTCCAGAAAGTATGAAGTTCCAGTGCCCGAGAAGTACACTGGTATCACAATTGAGTTACGGCTGTGAATACTCTGAGCTGGACAATAGATTTAGGCTTCAGAAGTATACTGTGCCACTTTCGCTATAGTAACCCTATGTGATAATATAATTAAATTAGAAAAAGTAACTCAAAATTTAACAGTTAAAAATTTACCAAGTCAAATGATTACAATTTCATAAATTTATTATGTACATCTATATATTCTTGAAATGAAAAATGGGTGTTGGAAGATGGTAAAATGTATGATTATTTATAGTTACAAATTAAAATAAATAATAGTAAAAAATCTTGGATGAATCTTCCAATGAATTTAGAACAGTCTGTCACAGTATATTTTTGATATATATCTTGCTATCTAGTCTCTAGCTGTTATCATCATCGACAGTCGTTTTAGAAACTGCTCCCATGATTTTTAGATGGTTATACATAAACTCATCTGGTATTAGCCACGTCTGCTCGAGGTTTCTGAGACACACTTGAATCAATAGACTGTCCTTCAGCCCGCTCTGCAACTACGGGGGACTAAGGTGTTGAAGATTGGTTGACCTCTAGGCTTCAGTTAGCAGGATCAACGGTTCTCAAGTCTTTAGTTAAACTCGTTCAGGAATGATCATAAAACTCGATCATAAAACCTGGAACGAAAAGTAATGGGTGGCCATGGTGTTCCAACAATCTCACCACCCACGGCTGTTCATGAGGCGACCATGTCTTCAGTGTTTGTATATAAATGCATGATTCATGGTAGTATGTTACAGAGATAGCATGATAAGATACTGTCTACTGTGCAGAATTAACAAAATACATGAATAAATCACATGTTAGGATACATGGGTATGATATAACCTTTGCCTTCCACTTATGGATGCCAAGTCACTTATGTACTTGCTGGTATGTTGTACGCTTCCAGGCAAGAACTAGCCATGATATATGTGGCTAACCAATTAATGGTTATGCTTCCTGACAATGCCGGTGGAGGTTATCTCTGGTTAGCGTCATTCCCTTTTGACCGGCTAAACTAGGTGAGGGTAGCCGACTGGTTATAAACCTTCGGTGAGTTAGGGTCTGCCTACCCATGCATGCGAAGACTGGATTCGGTAGACTGCGCGGAAGAAACCACCTGTTGGTTCAACGGGCATGACGGCGATTACCAGCAACGCGCTGTGGAGCGTAAGGAGCATGGCGAGGCACGTAGAAAGCCATGGTCATCCACTGCACCTGACTTCATCTCCAGTCGTCTTGACTTGTCTTGCCACTGGATTAAGATGGACCCAGGCGAGAGAGTGAGGTCGACGAATTGCGCAACTCTTCCTCACTTTAAACCAAATCACTGCGCAAGTCACTCTTTCATCTACTCATCCACTCATCCATCCACTCACAACAAGTCCTGTGGCGATGGGCGAGCGGCGAAGCGGCAGGCGTGGGTGCGCTGGCAGTCGTAGTCGCAGACCTACACACAGGCGGCTCAGGCCATATGGTCGTCTTCCACTGATCGGAGCAGCAGTGGGATTCGGCAGCCCCCTGAGTGACTGAGCAGCCCTCTTTAGGAAAGCACTGCTCACCTCCATGGCATGAGGAAGGGGCTAGAAAAGGTGCCCTAAACATTGCCTGCTCCACCATTACCTAACCAGCTTACCGCGGTTGGTGGGAACCCTACTTCAGCGGGCGACACATAAGAAAAAGAAGGACAGATTTTTCCCCCTCATTCTAGGCGCATGGAATGTGCGCACTCTACTCGACAAAGACTTTAACACAAACAGACCCGAGAGGTGAACTGCCCTGATAGGGAGAGAACTGGCCAGATACAACATTGACATAGCAGCACTGAGTGAAACTCGACTTGCAGGCGAGGGCCAACTTTGCGAAAAGGGTGCAGGTTATACATTCTATTGGAGCGGAAGAGGAACTGAAGAAAGACGAGAAGCAGGGATTGGATTTGCAATCAAAACAGCAATTATTGGCAAGCTAGCGGAGCCCCCAAAGGGAATAAATGACCGACTCATGACGGTCAAGATCCCGCTGCTTTATGGAAGGAAACCTGCCACCATCATTAGCGCGTATGCACCAACTATGACAAACCAGGATGACGTCAAGGATAAGTTTTACGAAGAACTCCATGCAGTCATTGCATCAGTTCCCAAAGCAGATAAGCTTATTATTCTTGGTGACTTTAATGCAAGAGTAGGCTCAGATAACATCTCCTGGAATGGCACTATCGGAAAGTACGGCGTGGGTCGCTGTAACAGCAATGGACTTCTTCTCCTCCAGACTTGCGCAGAACATAACCTCCTTGTCACCAACACCATTTTTCGACTTCCTATCCGCAACAGGACCTCCTCGATGCACCCTCGCTCGAAGCATTGGCACCTAATTGAACTACGTAATTGTTAGGAAGAAGGACAGGCAAGATGTCCGGGTGACCAAGTGTTACGGTGTTATTTTAAATGATGGCGTCTGCTGGGGTTTACCCATGCGCAACGTTTAGGGGTCATTAATATTTATAGAATATGTCGATATTTTACGGTATAGTGAACGCGAAATATATGCGGAGATTATGACGCATTCTCGTTGGGAAGGTCACGCCGGGTGACTTGGTTACAGGGCCTTTGTTACGCTATCCGTCAAGCAAGAAGGTCGTGT
Source organism: Oreohelix idahoensis (assembly GCA_024509875.1). Lineage (NCBI taxonomy): Eukaryota > Metazoa > Mollusca > Gastropoda > Stylommatophora > Oreohelicidae > Oreohelix > Oreohelix idahoensis. The sequence goes on along the minus strand of JAMPIV010000264.1, from coordinate 65,561 downwards.
CTTGTATTTCTTCCAAGGAAATAAGGCTGAGTATATGGCCTATGTTGTATAGATGAATCGATGTAGACTTCAGGGTCAGTTCGGAAATTAATCTAAGCATGAGATTAATTAAATTAAACTAATAATGGAAGGAGAATCGTATTATGATTCAAATTGTAGATGTCAGGAACTCATGTGCTCATTTCTGGCTGTTGACTACAACAGCGCACGTATATAGCCACGATGTTCTTCTGACACATTGTTTTGACACGGACGGACATGAATACTATGCATGTAATTTCTAATGACCATATATGAATCTATACCTACGTGAATGTCTTGTGTGTGAACTGTAAATAAATTCATGGACTCTGAATTGAGGACTTTATCACATCGATACGTTACAGCTATTTGCTGCATTGCCAATGTTGATGACTATACAAATGAAATGATTAATCAATATAACGTTGACCCTTGTTCCAAGATAATAATCGAACGAAGGACCCTCCAATACCAGAAAAACTACCCCACGCAACAGTGGTGGCCGATGTGGTGCGGAACTGGAATTTCATTGTAAAAAATACTCAAAGATTATCGAGTTGAAAGAAATAATTTTCCTTCGAGCGAAATGAACACTTTTTGTATCTACACCGATGACGTCACACCCCCTTGACAACAGGACGAATCAGCTGTAGTGATGGCAGCCGCCTTTCAAGGTCTTTGAAGAAGATTATCTATAAACGCCTAATCGAACATTGGAAAATATATTCAATCAACATGAGCATGAAATATAGGTCCTAGTGTCCGTTGGCGAAGCAAGCATTGTATGAATCTATCGAGGCAAAAAGATAAGTAACTTATTTGAAGGTTACAATAAGTTAATCCTATTTGTCCGATAATGCCATGTTCTTTTTTCGTTGTATCCATGTTAAATATTGTTCCTGTCCTTTTCATGTAGCGGGTATGGTTGGGCGGCGGTTCATAATGAATAAAATGGCTCTCAGGATGCCGATATTCATTTTGAATGTTCCTAAGGCTGTGAATTAATAGCACCTGGTCAAACCAGTGACAATCGGGAAAAGACCGATTGACTTCTGGAAAGACAGATGACACTGGGAAAGACTAGAAACCGGCTGACCGGGTTAGCACCCCGTAAGCTGTATTCAATTGCTATAGAACCCAAAAACGATAGATGCCCCCAGGATTCACCGAAAGGGGGGAGAATGATGAATCCACAGGCGCCTCATTGGAATCGACCAGACCCGTTACACGGACTTCGAGCTCTGAACAACGGCTGGAGTTTCCATGTGCCTGTGGTAGGGAATTCTCTACTCAGAGAGGAATGAAAATCCACAGAACGAAAAAGGGGTGTGGGAGGTCATCAGGGGGAGATCAACAGCGCTCTGTCTCGACGGATAAGACGTTAGAAGAACGCAGCCAGGAGTCAATCCACAGTGCTGAGTACATTCAAGTTGATCTGCCTGATGATGATCTCACACACTTCTTGGACGGGAAGAGAGATGCAATCAAGTTTCCACCCGCCAGTGCAAAAGGGCTTTGGGAACAGCTGGACGAAGCCTTGGCAAAAGAGTTGGATAACAACCTGAAGCAGATAACTTTGGAGAAAAAGCTGGAAATCTTCGGCGACATAATATATCTGCACTGTAGCAAAGTGTTCGGAGTGAGGGAGGCAAGGGAAAGTAACCCACCACGAAAAAGGAGAAGACAAATTAAAATAGAAGAAATCAGAAAACAGAAGAAGCATGCCCGAAAACTGTTCAAAAACGCAGTTGCCGCAGAGAAGGAAGGGTTACGACAGGTTTGGGAGCACCTGAAAGGCCAACATAATGCCCTTTGTAGAGCAGAAAGGTTGTGCAGGAAGAAAAGGAAGACTCGAATGGATAGGGAAAGATTCTTCAGGGAGCCCTTCAAGTTTGCCAAAGAACTGTTTGAGCAGCCACGGTCGGGTACGCTAAACATCAGGAAAGAAGACCTGGAAGAACACCTTGGAATGACATATTCAGATGGTCGCAAAGATGAGCCGCTCAGCAGCATGGCAGGCCTTAAATGGCCGAGTAAGCCAGGAGCTGAATTTAACACCAAGCCCCCAACGGTGCAAGAGGTAGAAAGCATTGTCCAGAAAGCTCGATGCAAGTCAGCTCCAGGTCCTAATGGTGTTCCATATGTGGTGTATAAGAGATGCCCTGAGGTGCTCAAACGACTGCTTCGTTTACTGAAGAGTGCGTGGAAAACCCAGCTTGTAAGCAAGGAATGGAGAAAGGCGAACGGAGTCTACATCCCGAAGGAGCAAAATTCCACAGACATCAGTCAGTTCAGGCCAATCTCACTACTCAATGTGGAAGGGAAGATATTCTTCTCAGTGATGGCGAAAAGACTCACTACATACCTCCTGGCAAATGGGTACATTGACACTACCATTCAGAAAGGAGGTATCCCAGGTACACCAGGATGTCTAGAGCATGCCACAATGATATGGGAAGCAATCCAAAAGGCAAAGTCTGACAGAACAAACCTCCATGTAATCTGGTTGGGTTGGATTTAGCGAATGCTTATGGATCCGTTCCACACCAGATGTTGTGGCAGGCCCTAGAAATGTATCATGTTCCACAAGAGATTGCAGCAATGCTGAAGCTGTATTTCGCAGGGTTTGCTGTCAGATTTTCAACCAGAGAGTACACAACGAAGTGGATTGGCCTTGAAGTTGGAATTGCGATGGGATGTACCATCTCTCCGATACTATTCGTGATGGCTATGCAGGTAATCCTCAATGCGGCTGAAGGAATGGCTATAGGTCCAAAGCTCGGTGGAATGTGTCTCATGCCACCGCTCAAAGCATTCATGGATGATACAACAATTCTGACATCAGATGAACATCAGGCCCGGAGGATGTTAGCATGCCTGGATGAACTAGTCAGCTGGTGCAGAATGAGCTTCAAACCCAAGAAGTCGAGAAGCCTATCAGTCAGGAAAGGGAAGATAGCAGAGGTCATATTCACGGTTTCCAACCAAAGAATCCCTACTGTCATTGAGGAACCTGTTAAAAGTCTTGGCAGGGTGTACGATGCCTCATTAAAAGACTCAAAGGCAGTGCAACAGACAATAGAAATGGCAGACAGAGGGCTACAGATCATAGACCAAAGCAGACTCCTGGGGAAGTTCAAACTGTGGTGCCTCCAGTTCATGTTGATACCAAAGTTGCTGTGGCCACTGCTTATATATGAAATAAGCACAAGTACAGTGGAAGCCATAGAGCAGAAGGTCAACAAGTTCATGAGAAAATGGCTAGGAGTACCACCAGGTCTGTCAGATGTAGCACTGTACTGCAAAAAGTCAAAACTTCTGCTTCCTTTCAAGTCAGTTGTTGAAGAGTACAAAGTTGGAAAGGCAAGGCTTGCAATGATGCTACGCGAGTCAGCTGATGACGTGGTTAAGTCCATTCAGCCCACACTGAAAACGGGAAGGAAGTGGAAAGTGGAAGAAGCTCTTGATGCTGCCCAAGAGTCACTCAAACTGAGGGAGGTAATCGGATACACACAAACGAATAGACGGGGATTTGGTCATGGAGACATCCGCTGGTGGTCCAAGGCATCAAGCAGGGAGCGCAGAGACATGGTAGTTCAGGAGATACGAGAAGCTGAGACTGTACATTAACTTTGTTGATTTTGAAAAGGCTTTCGACAGCATACACAGGGACAGCCTATGGAAAATTCTGAGGGCTTATGGAATTCCCAGCCGCATTGTTTCCATTATAAAAAGCCTCTATTCTAACTTTACGTGCAGTGTTGGATCGAGTAATGTAACTTTCGAAGTGAAAACAGGAGTACGACAGGGATGCCCCTTATCAACAACATTATTTTTGACAGTCATAGATTGGGTGATGCGCCAGACAACAGAGGGCAGTCCAAGAGGAATTAGATGGACAACGTTTTCTACACTGGAAGATTTGGAATATGCAGATGACATTGCACTGCTCGCGCATTCACACCAACACATTCAAGACAAAACTGATAGACTGAATAAGTATGGCCAGCAGGTTGGCCTGAACATCAATCTGAAGAAGACAGAGGTCATGACACTAAATGTGGGCAATCCTGAGCCAATAACAGTAAGGAACCAGAAGTTAGAACAGACAGACACATTTACTTACCTAGTAAGCATAGTAACACCTGACGGCGGAACAAGCAAGGACATTAACAACAGAATGAATAAAGCGAGAACAGCCTTTGCTATTCTCAACAACATTTGGAAGTCTTCCCAGTACAGCACAAACACCAAATTAAGACTGTATGAGAGCTGCGTACTTTCTGTGCTTCTCTACGGTGCAGAATGTTGGAGAGTAACAGAGAAGGAAATGTCGAAACTGTCCTCCTTCCACACAATCTGCCTAAGGAAAATTCTCCGAATCTTTTGGCCAAACACCATCAGCAACCAAGAACTACTTATTCGGAGTAACCAGGAGGACATGCACACCATCATAGCTGGCAGACGCTGGAGTTGGGTTGGCCATGTCCTCAGAAGGGACCCTGATACCATCGCAAGAACAGCTATGCTATGGACCCCCGAGGGAAAGCGAAAGAGAGGCCGACCAAAAACAACTTGGCGGAGAACTGTGGAAGCTGAGATGCAAAGAATGAACCACAGTTGGGGCACTGTACGAAGGATGGCCGCCGACCGAGCAAGGTGGAATCAATTTGTTGCTGCCCTACAAGACGCCACCAGGCGTGATGGCCGCTGACTGCTTTGACGGTTGGCGGTTATGGATCAAAGAAGAAGAAGAAGAGAAGCTGAGAATGATAAGAGGTTGCAAAAAGCAATGCAGCAGGTCCAACAAGGCCAATGGACTACATGGGAAGGAGCCCTGCAGAGGTCCTTGACATGGAATGATATATGGCATATGGCACCTCTTAGGCTCATCTTCGTTGTCAGATCACTGTATGACCTGCTGCCATCGGCCACCAACCTTGTGAAATGGGGAAAGTCGGATGATGAGCAGTGCCCCCTGTGCCAGGGGAGGCAGACACTTGAACACGTGCTCTCAGCGTGTAAGGTGTCATTAGGGCAAGGGCGCTACACTTGGCGCCATAACAAAGTGCTAAATGAGCTTGCTGCGACAATAGATCTGGCAAGAATGAAGGCGAATAGCAAAGTCCGGCCAGACACCGCAAACACATACTTTCTGAGGGCAGGAAAGTCAGCACACCCCAAACCGAATAAACCTGGTAGCAGTTTACCATCTCTTCTTGATTGTGCAAATGATTGGGAGATGGCGGTAGACCTACCTCGACGAGGGGCATATCCAGAGAGTATCCGAAAATCGCGGAGACGGCCGGATATAGTGCTTCATTCTGCAGCAACGCTTCAGGTCATACTGATTGAACTGACTGTGCCATTTGAATCCAGATTAGATGAGCAACATTCGTTCAAAGCGGCCAAGTATAGTGATCTGGCCGCGGATCTGAGACACGATGGGTTCACTGCAAGGGTCATGGCTGTTGAAGTGGGCGCAAGAGGGCTTGTGGCTGCATCAGTGTATGATCTATTGAAACTGTTGGGGCTGAGGGGACAGTCGAGAACAAGGGCCCTGAAGAGGCTTAGTGAAACTGCCGAAAAGGCATCAGGCTGGCTGTGGAACAACCGCAATGGGGAATGGAGATCGTAACAATAAACGCTGCGGTACAGAAAACACCAGGAATTTTTCTAAGTCCACAATACGCTGAGGTTTGTGGTGGACTAGTGAACGGGCTGCGACTCAGGGGCGACAAGCGGTGTATACTATAAGGGGTGTCAGTATCAAAAGTCCAGTGGGGAACGCGCAGTGGCGACTCGTTGACTTCGCGCTGGTGTCTCAGTGTGTGCGACGGAACGAACGGAATAATTTGTCTTCTCTTTGTTACTTTCACAATTGCCTCCACGGCTGGCGGAGTTGTGGAATTTAAAGCTGCTACCATAAGTGAAATGGGTTCATTTTCGATGCAAGACAACAGGAAGCTGAGACGCTTGGGAGTCATGACCCAAGTGGGCCCGCCCCCTTAGAGTGTAAAGGAGTATATAGGGCCGAAACACTTGTCGGACGGGGGGACTTCTTCTGATGATCAGATTGCTTCCTGTTGTATCGCTCTGTAAAGAGTTTCCTATCACCTCGCGAAGAAAGCGTCGAATTATCATTATCGGTGATCTTTTGGTTCGGATTTGCATTAATTCACTTTGCATGTTAGGTATATAGTCATGTTATAACTGGTGTTTTCTGGTGTATTTGGTTCTTATTTTTATTCATTTAAAGTCTTATGTTCGTAATCTATCCTGTTTATTCTGATCTAGCTATCTTTAATTTTATTTAAATGTATTGTATTAGCGTCAAATGAGTCCTGTGACGTCATCATTCATATTACCAAATATGTTCGTTTCCTCAGTTAACCTTCACCCTTCTACATTTCCGGTTAGTACACTTGGTTTTATATCATTTATTTTTGTGAAAATGTCACTTTTGTATTGTGCTACTGTTCTGTAATCCTTGGTTAACCCATTGTATTGTTTGTATTCATTTCATCCTTCTATAATTTAATATTAATGCTGTATTTTCTTCATTAATAATAGTGTAGATGAATATAATTAAATTTTTATCAGCTTTGATGAGGAATTAGGGACTTTGCACATATTTGCAGTAGTGGTCCTAGAAATGGGCAATGCACTTTATGCCTCATGATTATGGCATAATATACTATGATTAATTATTAAAACTTTATAACATATTAATACATATTTAATATAAATTAGTACACTTTCTCAGTACTATATTGCGAACTTAGTGACAATTAAGACTAATTATTTAGGGATAATACACATAATTATTAAATATTAATATTAAGCGCTTGATATAATTTCAGCAGCTTATATAACTAACTATCATAACTATTTATGATAGATATTAGTGGGTATATATAATATTTTTACAAAATATTATAGATTTGTGGAACTTATACATAACAATACAGGAATATTGCAATTTCTTGTATTAATTATTCATTCGTTGAGTAATTATAATTATCGACATAGATTCTAGTGGTGATTACAAGACATAAGTAATTAAATACTTAAATAATTAAACTCCAAGAATGCTTACCTTGGATCATTTCATTAAAATTGGAAAGGATTGTAATAAAAAGGGAGAGACACTCCTTGAATTTGCTGAACAACAACTGGCAAGATATAAGGCAGAGATGGAAGAACTTGACAGAAAAGAGGCTGAAAAGAAAACCATTGCTAAGGCAGAGATGGAAGAACTTGACAGAAAAGAGGCTGAAAAGAAAACCATTGCTAAGGCAGAGATGGAAGAACTTGAAAGAAAACAGGCGGAAAAGAAAGCAGAATTAAGACAAGAAGAAGAAAGAAAGGTGGCAAGAGATGAAATCCTACGGATTGAAGAAGAGAATAAATTGAAACGACAAGAAATCATACTACAGCAAGAAATGGAATTGCAACGGCTTAAATTGGAAACAGCAAAACTTAATTCGCAGAGTGCTGCAGCAAGCCAAAATGATAATGCACAATCCGGATCTTCATCCACCCGACTTAAGGGCAATTATTACTTTAAATTACCACCATTCAAGTTACACGTGGACGACCTTTCATCGTGGCTGGCGCGCTTTGAGGATGTATGTAAGGTCAATAACCTTGACAAAACTGCATGGGCACTTAAACTTAAGGAATTTCTGGATGGCGAACCTGCAAGTGCAGCACAAAACATTGATCCTACATTAGCCACAGATTATGAGGCCATTAAGATGTTGTTATTACGTCGTTTCCACTTGAACGAAGAGGCATGTAGATTACGTTTCAAAAGTTTGTTGCCAGATAACAATAAAGATTTCACAGGTTTTATTGCTAACATACGCAATACTTTTAACACATGGGTTGAACTGGCAGGTGTCAACAAATCTTACGACAAATTAGTTGATTTATTATTGAGGGATAAAGTATTATCTTCTGTCAGCTCACCATTCTTTGCTTATCTGCAAGAAAGAAAACCAGAATCTATTGATGAGTTAGAAAAGATTTCTTTAAATTACTGCACAGCTCATCCGAATGCTAATATTTCTGGCTCGTTGATAAGAGAACCTCTTCCTGTAGCCTCCAATATGGCATATCATAATCATAACAAACCTAGAACACACAGTGTGGACAGAGGTAGGTTCAAAGGAAACTATGACATTAATTTTCATAAGGGACAGAATAACTTTAACAATAACTTTAATAGAGGAAGACAACAAACCAGAAATTATTCACCTCAGTCAAGATACAACAGTAATCCACGTAACTCAAGTTATAATCGGTCATATCAATATAATAATGGTAACAATTGGAAGAATAGCGATAATTATAACTCGAGACATCGAGATAACAATTATAATAGACGTCAACGAGATAATTCAACTAATTATTCTCGTAATCGCTCTCATTCTCGTGGATCTTCACATTATAACCATAATACCGGGGCAGCAGTTACAAATGATATCACCCCTAAGGTTCAGGTTCCACCTAACGATAATACAATGAATTCTTCTGCTGCATGCTTTGCTATAAATTATAACGTGGCAAATAGTTGCCCACAATGCAATCTTATTTTTCAGAAGGCAAAGGAGACAGTGCTAAACTGCGGACACATTACACCAGAAGTAGGTCTTGCAGCCAATGATGGAACAGGCTCTCTGATTTTTAACAGAGGGATAGTAAACGGTTCCGTAGTTTCTGTATTGAGAGACTCGGGGTCCACAACCATTGGAGTGCGACAGTCGCTAGTACATCCTAGCTGTGCAACGGGGGAATATGTCCGTTGCATGACTTTTGGGGGAACTATCGAGTTTTACCCCACAGCTATTATCCATGTTAACACACCTTTTTTCACAGGTAACGTGAAGGTATGCATGCTGAAAAAGCCAATAGCAGACCTTATGGTGGGTCGCATACACGGCAGCAAGGATTGTTCACCAGAAGATATTATTGAATGGGAGAGACACAATCTATGCACTGGAAACGCCGTGACAACTAGAGCTCAGACTATGCTCATGGAGAGTGTCAATGATAATAAGATGGATGCAGAAAAACAGGAGGATATTGAGGTCAATTCACCTATTGACAGGGAATCATTTGCTAACAAACAAAAAAATGACAAATCTCTAAATAAATTTTTTAACCTAGTTAACAAGGTTGATAATTTAACTTCAGGTAATAAGAACAAACATTAGTTTATTATGAAAAATGATATACTAATTAGATGTTTTAGTGATAAATCACTGGTAAAACAACAAGTGATGGTACCAGCTGCTTTTAGACGGTACATTCTTCAACACGCGCATGACTCGCAGTGCGCAGGACATATGGGATATACTCGAACACGATCTCGAGTATTATCTTCATTCTTTTGGCCAGGAGTGTCACGTGATATTTCGCAGTATGTACGTTCTTGTACTACGTGCCAGGAAGTGAAAGCACGTGGAGCTTTTCACACGGCGCCTATTCAGGCTTGCGATATCTCAGTACGACCTTTTGACAAGATGGCCATAGATATAATTGGTCCACTTCTACTATCTGCGAGAGGACATAGATTTGTTCTCACGTGCATTGATTTATGCACACGATGGCCAGAAGCCATTCCATTGAAGACAACCACTACCACAGATGTAGCTGATGCATTACATCTAATTTTCTCTAGAATAGGGTTTCCTAGAAAATTATTATCTGACCATGGGTCGCAGTTTATATCCGATACCATGAATGAGGTAATGAAAACCTGGAACATTGATAGGAATTTGAGTAGTATTTATCATCCCATGAGTAACGGTGCAGTTGAAAGACTTAACCGTACGCTTAAGCAACTTTTACATAAGGTTACTGTTAAACACCCTCAGGACTGGGACAGAGCACTCCCAGCTGTCCTATTTGCTTACCGAGAGGTGCCACATGAACAAACTGGCTTCTCTTCCTTTGAGTTAGTTTTTGGTGCCCCTCCGAGAGGTCCTATGGGACTGATAAAAGATTTATTAATTGATGCAGAGATGACTCAGGACACTCAGTCATCTTATGAGTATGTGATTAATCTTCGAAATAATAGTATTGAGTCTTGCCAATTGGCAACAGCTTCTTCTGAGGCTGCAAAAGCTAAGGCTCGATCTATACAAAATCGATCTAGACGATTACGCCAATTATTCCCAGGCGATGAGGCTTATGTATTACTCCCTCACAATAACAATAAGTTATTGATCTCATGGACTGGTCCTTATAAGGTTACTGATAAAATTTCAGACGTTGATTACGTCTTAGATATCAAGGGACACAGAAAGATATTCCATATTAATATGCTCAAGCAATTTCATACACGTCCTATACACTTACAGTCAATTTTTCATGAATTAGATGACAATACTGTATCTACTTGTCATTATTCTAATCTATCTGTTATACAGGAGGAAGAATCTTCTTTTCCTGAAGTGCAGATGCCTTTACCTGTACTTACTGTTCAATCTACTGAATCTTGGCGTGATGTGACCATTTCTTCTACGGTTACACCGCAACAGCATCAACGCGTTGCTGATCTTATACAATCTTTTCCAGATGTGTTAACTGATGTACCGGGTTGCACATCTGTAATTAGTCACGATATTATTCTTAACGATGATACACCAATTCGTGTTCATCCTTATTCTGTACCTCTACATTTTCTGAGTAAGACATCTCAGGAACTCGAACAGATGATATCATTAGGTATTATTGAGACTAGTACATCTCCATTTTCTTCTCCTTTAGTCATTGTCCGGAAAAAGGACAACAACATACGTTTATGTGTTGACTATAGGAAACTTAATGCGCAGACAGTACCGGATAGCGAACCACATCCTATCCTTGACGATTTACTTCCTCGTCTATCCAATGCTACACTTTTCACTAAAATTGACTTAACTAAAGGTTATTGGCAGATTCCACTAACCGAAAGAGCCAAATACTACACAGCATTCTCAACTCCACAAGGTCTTTACCAGTAGAACGTGATGCCTTTTGGGCTAATGAATGCTCCAGCTACCTTTATTCGCATGATGCGAAACATTTTAGCAGGTAGATCAGATATAATTACCTATATTGACGACATATGTTTGTTTAGTTCATCATTTGAGGAACATTTTTTGGGTCTTAAATCAGTTTTGGAAATATTGCGGGATAACCATTTAACCTCTAAACCAACTAAAATTCAAATAGCGTGTAATGAGATAACATTCCTGGGACACATTATTGGATCGGGACGTATCCAAACAATTCCCAGTACAGTTTCTAAAATATTAAATTTATCTGTTCCTCAAACGAAGAAACAGGTTAGGAGTCTGTTAGGTTTAATCCAATACTATAGCAGATTTGTACCTCACCTATCATCCATCACGGCTGTTCTGTCTTCGTTACTAAAGAAGAACATGCCTTTAAGGATAAATTGGACTGACGAATGTGACAAAACTTTTCGCACTATCTTAAAAATATTTTCATGCCCACCTGTTTTAAGATTACCAGATGCTTCTAAAAAGTTTGTTCTACGTACAGATGCGAGTAATTACGGACTCGGGGCATGTCTACTGCAATATCATGATGATGTCCTTCACCCCGTAATGTATATCTCACGCAAACTGAAACCTACGGAGACGAATTATTCCACTGTTGACCGAGAATTGCTCTCCGTAATCTGGGCAATTACCAAGTTGGAAAAGTTTTTGCTCGGATCTCCATTCCTGATCCAGACTGATCAGAAATCAGTGGCAGCATTACGTCGCTCAAACCATAAAAGTGCTAAACTTGCACGATTTGCTATTACGTTGCAACCCTACAAATTCGAGATACAGTCGATACCTGGAACTGAAAACGTCATAGCCGACACGTTGTCCAGACATCCTACGGATTCTGAATGAATATTAAAATTTCAAGAAAATTTTCTGACTAGTCAAGCATTACATTTGCAATGAACGGTATTGATATCAAGTCAGAATATACAACAATTCAGTTGGACTCCCTACCTAAATAAGGACATTTCGAAATAAACAATTGTGATCAAAATATCAAGTTTTACGGATCGTTTGAAAATTTGAACTTCAATTCCACTTTGAGTATCACTCATTTCGATTGAAAACTGTTAAAAAGGAACAATCTCTGATGTAGAAAGGACAGATACGTTGATGACTTAGTCAATTCACTTTCAAAAGTTTAATAAAGGAACTAACGATGAATGGATAATCAAATCATAATTTGATAATATAAACCTGGTGTCTTAATGAACTTTCATACAATTCAACAGGAGGTAACTACGATTGGATCTTCATGTCCAATATTATTAAATTTTCTAGTTATTAAATTAGTATATAATATATAATAAAGTCAAAGTGTGATGAAATAAAAAAAAAATATACTAAGAAAAGATGAAAGAAAAGAATATCACACCAATTAAACCTTTTAATTAGTGTAATTATTAAGGTAATAGATATTACATTATGACAGTTCATATATATAGTTAAAATGTATGATTTTTTTCTGTTCTTTTCTTCTGATTGCGTTAATTTAATTAGGTATCTATCCTTACACTTCATTTTCACACGCATGCTAATTTAATGTATACTTTAATATTTGGTTTCAATTGTCCGTACTTCTCAATTTTTATTTCTTTTACACTCTTATACTATTTCTCATTTTCCTCTATTAGATATTAATTAGTTAGTACCATACGTACATACTATAATTAATTATTTTAATTTTAGTTAGTTAGAATAATTTTAATAACACCTCACATTATTAGTTAGTCTATACATACAACAAATTAATTAGTTAATTAGTTAGTGACAGTGACATTTCCTTGTTTAATATAATGTATATGTATGATATGACGTTGATTTTATTATAATATATTACTGGCATGACCGCGACACTGTTCTAGATAGAACATCGTAGGTCATACGTCGGGTTTTGTTAAATTTTTTGATAATTTGATTAATATTGTTCAAAAAAAATCTATTTCATAGATTTTTTTTGCCCCGTCTGACAGGAAATCTGTTACGGTGTTATTTTAAATGATGGCGTCTGCTGGGGTTTACCCATGCGCAACGTTTAGGGGTCATTAATATTTATAGAATATGTCGATATTTTACGGTATAGTGAACGCGAAATATATGCGGAGATTATGACGCATTCTCGTTGGGAAGGTCACGCCGGGTGACTTGGTTACAGGGCCTTTGTTACGCTATCCGTCAAGCAAGAAGGTCGTGTCTTGTATTTCTTCCAAGGAAATAAGGCTGAGTATATGGCCTATGTTGTATAGATGAATCGATGTAGACTTCAGGGTCAGTTCGGAAATTAATCTAAGCATGAGATTAATTAAATTAAACTAATAATGGAAGGAGAATCGTATTATGATTCAAATTGTAGATGTCAGGAACTCATGTGCTCATTTCTGGCTGTTGACTACAACCGCGCACGTATATAGCCACGATGTTCTTCTGACACATTGTTTTGACACGGACGGACATGAATACTATGCATGTAATTTCTAATGACCATATATGAATCTATACCTACGTGAATGTCTTGTGTGTGAACTGTAAATAAATTCATGGACTCTGAATTGAGGACTTTATCACATCGATACGTTACAGCTATTTGCTGCATTGCCAATGTTGATGACTATACAAATGAAATGATTAATCAATATAACGTTGACCCTTGTTCCAAGATAATAATCGAACGAAGGACCCTCCAATACCAGAAAAACTACCCCACGCAACACCAAGTCCATGTGTGGTGCCGAATGCTGGACTGATAATCGCCTCATTGTGTCTAAACTTAAAATTCGTATCCAACCTGCCAGGCGCCCTCAGGGAAAGAAAACTCAAAAAAGGCTGGATATTACCAAACTAAAGAAGACAAAAATTAAACAGTCATTCACTGACACCCTAGAAGACCGTCTCAAATCTATCTCGTTAGACGGCCAAAGTGCGGAAACAAATTGGACAGCCCTAAGCGAGCAGATCTACAACACTGCTACAGAGGTCCTGGGTCCCGCCATCAAGCAACAAAAATGACTGGTTTGATGAGAACTCAGATGATATAAAGAAGATGTTGGCTGAGAAACACCATCTCCATAAAGCATATTTAAATGATCCAAAATCTACATCCAAGAAAGACGCTTTCAACAACATGCGTAGAATCGTCCAACATAAACTACGCCAGATGCGGGATTCATGGCTGAGTAATAAAGCAGATGAGCTCCAAGGCTTTGCTGACAGCCATGACTTGAAAAATTTTTACCATGCACTCAAAGCGGTCTATGGTCCAACATCATCAGGATCATTTCCCCTCCTTAATGCAGATGGAAAAACACTAATTACAGACAAGGAAAAAATTCTCCAACGCTGGGTCGAACACTTTAATAATATTCTGAACCAACCATCATCTATTAATGATGAAGCCATCAACCGACTGCCCCAAATTCCTATAAATGAAGCACTAGATGGTATACGGACTTTGGAGAAGACTCAAAAAGCGATTCGTCAACTTTCTAGTGGAAAGGCCCCCGGCTCCGATTCAATTCCCGTTGAAGTCTATAAAGATGGCAGTACAGTTCTGATAGAGAAACATGATCTTCCAGCAAATGTTGCAGAGTGAAACCATCACATACAATCCCAAGGATGCGTCAATTATACATCTTTATAAACGTAAAGGTAATCGCCAAGACTGTAACAATCATCGAGGCATCTCACTACTATCAATCGCTGGGAAGATATTTGCCAGAATCCTTCTTAATCGCCTTACGGCTCATCTTGACAAAGGTCTTCTACCTGAAAGTCAGTGTGGATTCCGGAAAGAACGTGGAACCACCGATATGGTGTTCGCTGCAAGACACCTTCAAGAAAAATGCCAAGAACAGCACTGTGACCTGTACACAGCTTTCATCGACTTGACAAAGGCGTTCGACACGGTCAGTAGAGAGGGTCTATGGAAGATCATGGCAAAATACGGCTGCCCAAAGAAATTTATCTCAATAGTGCAGCAGCTGCATGATGGAATGCAGGCTAGAGTTCAGGAAAACGGTGAGCTATCGGAGCCTTTCCCAGTCTCAAATGGAGTTAAACAAGGGTGTGTACTTGCACCGACTCTTTTCAGTATCATGTTTTCTGCTATGCTGACTGATGCTTTCAGAGACGGGGACACAGAATCGACATCAGATATCGTATTGATGGAAAATTGTTTAACCTTAGGAGGCTTCAAGCAAAAACCAAGGTCAAATCACACACCATCAGGGATCTTCTGTTTGCTGACGATTGTGCCCTCAGTGCTGGCTCAGAGGCTGATCTGCAGCGTAGCGTTGATAGATTCTCCGAAGCCTGCTCCAGCTTTGGGCTTACCATCAACACGGGGAAAACAGAAATCATGTACCAACCAGCTCCTCGCACAATTTATACTGAGCCAGTCATCAAGGTAAATGGTGAGAAACTGAATGTTGTGAACAGGTTCACATACCTTGGTAGTACACTATCCCAGAACATCGTCATTGATGATGAGGTGAACACCAGGATCTCCAAAGCCAGCAGCACATTTGGCAGACTATACACCAACGTTTGGCATCGAAGTGGCATTAGTCTACAGACAAAGCTGAAGGTATACAGAGCTGCGGTGCTTCCAGTGCTGCTTTATGCATGTGAAACATGGACTGTATACAGGCGCCACGTAAAAAAGCTCAACCACTTCCATACAGTCTGTCTCAGGAAGATAATGAACATCAAATGGCAAGACAAGATCCCGGATACCGCCGTTCTTGACAGAGCTGGTATCCCTAGCATCGATACTATTCTGATGCAGTCACAGATTCGCTGGGCAGGTCATGTAGTCCGCATGCCAGACCATCGACTGCCAAAGATACTCTTTTATGGTGAGATGCAGAAGGGTAGACGCTCCCATGGTGGCCAGAAAAAGCGCTTCAAAGACACGCTTAAGGCTTCATTAAAAACCTTTGACATAAACCCAGACACATGGGAAGCTGCTGCGCAAGACCGAACTGCCTGGCGCACATCTCTTCGTAAAGGTGCAGTGGCATGCGAATCTTCCAGAAGAGCAGCAGCGGAACAGCGGAGACAAGCTAGAAAAGATCGTGAAATAAAACCTTCACATGAAGCAAACATTCCCTGCCCACACTGTCCGAGATCCTTCCAGGCCCGCATCGGGCTCATCAGTCACCTTCGTACTCATAGACTATCCTAACGTCCTAATAATTGGATGAACAGAGTGGTCTTCATCACCTGTGATGGACGAACAACAAATGTCTGATACAATCAAATCGTAAATAAAAAATCTGAAATAAAATGATATTAGTCATACATATATATTTAATAAACTTACATACCATCTTAGGATTAATAAGTTCACGGTGAGGCTGTATTGGTTGACGTTAATCTGCCCTGCACGCAGCGTGAAAAAAGAACTTTTCTTGCAGATGCTGTCTTCCAGTTTCTCACTCTGGCTCCTGGATTTGGTGTGTGTGATTTTCAACGCGCGCCGCTCTGTCCTTATATTTGGGCGTCTCTCCCGTACGAGAAAGCACCTTCTGAAGTCCCATAAGATTTTATTTAATCTCTTGGTTTGAGGCGATCTGTGCTTTTTATGTACGTTTTTTCTCTTCTTTTCACTACAAACGTATATCCTTCCTTGTTTCTTAACACATTAACTGCCGCAAGCCGCTGTCAGCGGCTCACAAAATAATCACATTTGGACCGCAAGCAGCTCAGAGCAAGAATCTAATTTTAGTAATAAAATGAATGAAAAATGTACTGAAACACTCTATTGATCTGGTTCGAGATTTTAAGTTGCCACCGGAAAACAAATTCCCAAAGCACGGTTGTTGTAGAACACTGAAAATTGATATTATGTTCATATTTTTCAGCGTTTTGGGTTAGTTACCAAATCGTGTAAAACTGTTTACCGTGGCAACTAGTGATAGGACTACAAAAAATGCGTGTACATCTCGTCTAACGGCTGAATGGGATAGAAACGTGTTTCAACAATTGACTGACAGATCTAGCGACGAGGACAAGAGTGAAAACGGTGTGCACATTGATTGAAATTGTGATTTTGATAGTTATAAGCAGTTATAATTGTGAAAATATTGCAAGTCCTCGGCCATCGGAGGGCCGTTAAATAACAACAACCTCTATTAGAGTTACAACCGGTATTTATTGTAATAGTACATTCATTTATCTTTAAAATGACGTATAATTCATAAAAATATGTAAACAATTACGAAAACTACAGCTTACTTTGTGCAAACACCTACAGGATGAAAATGGGAAAACAATTTATTTCGGCCACAGTGTGTTTTTCAATTCGGTGGTTAATGTGCTAGGTATCCTTTCATTTTCCTCATATGAGGCTTTCATTCTATCCAAGTTTTATCGAAATCCGTTTAGGTATGTTGTTATAATAAATTTTTAATAATTATTAGCTAACTTTTAGCAGATGTGATGACGATGGAAAATGTTAATTATTTTTAAAACTATTTATATTTGAATAATATCCTTTTGGATATCATTCATAGTCTATCTCCTCTTGTGAATTAATATAGTTTTAATAACTTTTAACCAGGCTTGCTCTTGTAGCTTTAAATTTTCTTTCTTGTTAATGCAAACTTTTAAAGTCGGCCATTTCTATATTCGCTATTTCCTCGTTCTTCAATATCGTCTGGCTAAACGTAATTCACATTTTTCCGCCTCCTTCAAACTTCAAAGCAAGATCCATCGCGTTCCCTGCGCTGTGTGTGTGTGTGTGCGCGCGTGCATGTGTGCGTGCGTGCGTGTGTGTGTGTGTGCGTCGCGTTACACATTTTTCACAAGCAATGCTAGTGGTACCAAATCTCGCTACAGAGATAAAGTTGCTTGTTAAATGTCCACTGTATTCCTGCTTTCTCTCCCTCTGTTGCCTGTCTCATAACACAGTCTATGACCATGAGAAAATTTGTTGATGATAACAGACATCCCTGTCTGACCCCACTGTGCACTATAAAGGGCTCTGATAGTTTTCCTTTGCGTACCACTGTGCACGAGGGCTCCCGGTTGAAATCTTGGGTGATTTTAATGAATTTCTATGGGATCCCATAATGTCTCAGGATTTTTTCACAACACATTACGCTATATCGACAGCTTTTTTCGAAGTCCACAAAATTGGTAAAGTGGGTCTGCCACTCATTTGATTGTTCTATGATGAGTCTGAGTGTTGCTGTCTGGTCTATACATGATCTTCCTGCACGAAATCATGCTTATTCTTCACTGAGTTTGTCATTGTAGCATAATATGTTGTTGTTTGTTGTTGTTGTTTTCGTCTACTATGCTGCTGTAATACCCTGTTCAACCTGAAAGTTTGGTTATAATTGGGGTATATAGGGTGTTATCGTCTTCACTGGTATCTCGTTCGTAGTCCTGGAGGTGATCGGTCCTGAAAGGACCACTAGCTGGCTGTCTGGGTTCCTCTTTGTCCGTATGTGGTGCCGTGTCGCGCTCATGGTGTTTTTTATGTCCTGCCTCAACTATCTGGCTCGTTTTGTTTTGTGTGTTTCTACGCTCATAGTTTCTGTTGCTTTTGTCTTCTTGCTCTCCTGTATCTGTGACAGTGCTTTTTCAATTATCGTAGGTAGTAGCTGTTCTAGCATTTCTTGGATGATTTCTTTTACTGCTTGGTTGTTCGTTTTAGTTTCTCGCGTGCTGTTTGATGATATTTCCTCAATGGCTATTCTTTCTGCTTCTATTCTTTGGAGTAGTTTTGTGTTTTTTTTCTGTCAGCTCTGTCAGCTTCTTGACATCTGTTTCTACTTGCTGCTGGATTCTTTTCATTTCTTCCATCATGTGTTTTATGTTCTGCATGTCTATCGCATCTTCTCCACTGTCGGTTGGTTCTTCGGCCTTCTGCTTGCTGTTGTTCTCGATTCGCAGTTTCATTTTCATTTCTCTGACTTCAGCGGTCAGCTTGTGTAACTGTTGTCTGTCTATCGTGCGTTGTTTTTCTGCAACATCCGCAGCCACTCTGTGTTTTGCCTCCTTGAAGGGAATGTTTTTGGAAACCGCTTCCTTCAGGATGCTCTTGGTTTCCTGGAACATTGGGCAGCCTCGGTATCTAGCCCCATGATTTCCGAGGCAGTTTGCACAGGTGCGGTTTGAGTTTATTGCTTTGTAGTTGTTGTCCTCCTTCGCCTTGGGACAATCGCGGTATGGGTGGCCACCCGCACAATATCGACAGACTGCATCCCTCCTGCACGTCTTCTTTGTGTGCGAGAACTGCTGGCAGTTGGAGCACTGCATCACCGGAGGAATATAGGCTTCTGTCTTTTTGGTTGTGGTTTCGAGCGTCAGTCTCTCGGGTCTTGTCGATCCTTCTACCGTAACTATCATCAGATTGGTATCTTTCTTGGCCCAAGTTTTCAGTCTCTCGACCTGCTTGATTTTTAGATTTGCGTTTTCATCCTGAAGGCGTCTGTGGACCTCGGCTTCGGAACAACTGGTATCCACCCCTCTGATGACCAACTTCTTTGTTGTTATGTATTTCTCCACCACCACTTTTATTTGGTGGGGCAACTGGACTTCTTTTGGACTAGATTCCAGTTCGATCATCAGCGAGGTGGTTTTGTCTGTTTTGTTGAGTGAAAGCACGACTCCCTTTTCGTGCCTCTCTACTTTAGCGATACCTCTTCTTCCAGTTATCACCTCGAGGATGTTGATCACTTTGTTGTCGGGTAGGGCCCTGAGTGAGGCCTCGCTTCCTGACGTTTGGGTGATCTTTACGATTCTCTCCCGTATCGTTTCTGCGTTATTGGTCCCTTTGGTGTTTGATCTTTGTTCCCCTCCACAGTCTTGGCTCGAATCTTTCTCCCGTTCTTTGTTATAAGGTGTTATATCTTGCTTCTGGGCCCTTGAGTTGTCTGCTGTTGTTTCCTTAGGACCAGGAATGGTAGCTTGCTTCTCAATGTTTTCGATGTTCAGCACTCCTGGGTCTGCTTCTACTATCGCTTCTTGAAGAGCGAGCCTAAGGACCTCGTCTCCGTCGTCAATTCTTCGAAGTGCATCTATATTGGTCTCTTCGATATCTTCCTCTTGTACCTGTCTGTGCTGGGGAGCTGTCTCTGTCAGTTCTTTCATGGTGCTTGCAGGTGGGTCGGCTGTCATCTCGGCATCGTGTGGTGGTGTCAACGGTATTTGGTGCAGCATCTCTGTGGTAGATAGGGTTTCTGCTGACGATTCGGGTATGTGCGGTGGTGGCCCCATGGTTTCAGGCTCCTGTCTTCTTTTATCTCGTCTTTCCTGCATCTGTTTTATCTGTTGATACGCTCTCAACATGTCTTTATATTCTGGGTCTTCATAATCTTGTCTAGAGATGTTTGCTTCTGCCCTTTTCTGTATTCTTTCCGTCATCTGCTCCAACTGTTGTAACGCTCTCAATATTTCTTTGCGTTCTGGGTCTTCATCATCATCTACTTCCACATTAGCACTTGGGGCCGCACTGCTTTCCGGCAATCTGCTCTTGTCCTTTTCCTTCGAAGCATCGGGTTGCTCATCTGTTGTAGTATCAACGGTTGCTTTGTTTGCCTTCTGAGAAGGACTGGCCACGAAGTTGGTAGTTGGAGTATTCTTGCTCTCTGGTTGACTCTGTTTGTTCTTCGTTGGTTCTTGTTTGATGCTGCTGACAAGTGTTTGAGGGCTTGTGTATACTTTCCTCTTTTTCGCTTTTGGCTTGGTACGAGTCATTTTAGTGAATTCCGATGGCTGTGTTCGTCCTGAAAAGGACGCTCGTTTTAGTATAGTGCTGTCTTCGCTGTGAGCTGAGCTGGGCGATGAAAGAGCTGTTGGCGGAGATGAGCATAATATGTATACACACGCTTCGTTTATAAATGAACGAAGGGATAACTGGATCAGCCAATGAAAACGCAGGAGCTTGCAGCAGCCGATCAAAAAAGTCATGGCGATTTATATGGCGAGCCGAGTCTGCTACAAGTTTAAGTTGGAATTATGTGGATTGTAAGAAAGTGCATTATCGCAGGGTTATAAATTAGTTCATTAGTTGAAGCATAAATCCAGGAATATACCAATTCCGGTCTAATCTGTGCTTAACATCTATTCAAGAGGGTTATATGAGTCAACAAAAAAACCTGAGATCTTGAGTGTAGATCACTACTGTTTCTCCTGTATTATCAGCTCGTAAATTCAGTAGTAAAGAATGATCTAGGAATACTCGTGCTGTCAATGTCACAATGTGAATGACCGGAACACATTCAAAATGAAGGGCTGCGACTAGATTTATGCTGTACGCGTGATACCCTCATTGTGACAATGAGGTACGTGCTTGGATTGCTGTCGATTAGGTCCAGATATGTGTTGTACGGTAGGTTTATGGGTTCATTGGGCCCATTCTAGGTACAGAGTAATGGTTGACTGATACACGAGAATGTATAGAAATAGGTTTCACAGGTGGTAAGTTAAGGAAAAGATATGTCTCTGGAGTGAGTAGTTGTTTATCATCCAGCCTATCCGTACAACTGCTTTGTTATAAGACAGTCTTTGCCTCCCTATCTAATGAAAGAAGAGGTTACTCTACACACACACACAATTATGTGACAACAAGACAGACAGGCGTGAAATACTAAGGATAAATGGGTATGGGTTTGACCAACACAAAGTTAAGATTTCTTGTTGTTTATTATCACTAAACTGTTTTACCCCATCATTTAACCAAAAGATATAAAGAACATCATTTACAGATAGAAGAAGTAAAGAAACATGGGGCGCCTTCACCGTACACAGGGAAAACAAAGAATCAAACAAATATTAACCCAAAAGGTTGAAGGTTAGCAATAGTGATAGAATACAGAAATGGTACAAATACAGGACCAAGTCAAGTAAACAACACCAACCACTAAAAATTAACAATCGCTACTAGCAACATAAATTCATCACACACTCTATCTCTTTCTGTGGCCACTTTTCTCACTCTTACCTATTGGTACTCTTCTCATAGGTCTGTGGTATCCCTTGGTAAATTTATTCCATGAATATAATAATCCCTATTACACTGTTGATTAATGTATTACCCAAGCTGTCGAGGACACGAATTGACTCCAGTTCATCCAAAAAATATAATGAGGTAAACGTCGAATACGTGGAGGTCCATGATAAATCCTGGAAATAATATGAATCATAAAGGGCTGTATTGACTGTTCTAAAAAAAAACTAGCACTGTTCCTCCGATGTGTGCACCGGGGAATGTGATTCTAGATACAGTAACTACTACTGAATATTTTCGTTGCGACGACTCTTGCAGTGATGAGGGCTGGCAGGGAAAACAGTCTGGTTTCCCGCTCGGGCTGGAACGTATACCTGGATATAGGGTACTACACAATATAGAATATGTGAGGGTCTTTGGTGATTACCATTTAAAAGAGGGGATACATTATAGTGTTCTGAATAATCCGGTTGAGAAAACTGTTACTGATGATGATGATGGATTTCTATTGGCCGACTCTTTTCCAGAGAGCCACTCATGTACAGTGTATAGATTTGTACTCCACTGGTTTACAACAGACAGGTGTTTGGGGAAATAATAATAATCATAGTTCCAAGTCTGCACCACTGGTGGGCTGTTAAAATAATATTTCTGGATTTAGTAAGTCTAGTATTTAGATTACAGTCACACCGAAAATCGACTAGTATGCACGTCTAGCATGACATGGAGTAAGGAAAAACACATAAAAAAAGACCACTGATTTGTCCACTTTGATCAGGCCTCCGAAAAATACGATAAAACATATATATGAACATGCTATCACTCTCTCTCTCTAAATAAAGTTCATTCGTTCTCTCTCTCTCTCTCTCTCTCTCTCTCTCTCTCTCTATATATATATATATATATATATATATATATATATATATATATATATATATATATATACACATATATATATATATATATATATATATATATATATATATATATATATATATATATATATATATATATATGCACACACACATATATATATCTATATATATATATGTGTGTGTGTATATATATATATATATATATATATATATATATATATATATATATACGGGTCACGACAGTCTCTCATCCGCTCTGTCAAACTGTCAAATCCGGACGAATCTAATAGATACGCGGTGTTTTCCTTATGCCTTACACGTAGACCTCGCTTGCCGCAGATTTGGGTCTGCTGAGTCTATGAAACTGCTATCACCGGTGTCAATACCTTGTCGAGGTATGGCGGCTTATGTACCCTGATTACCCACAGAGCTATGCCAGCGGGATATTTACTCCTGGAAGGTTCTACCAAGCGGGATAGGTTTGCGCAGGCAGGGGGCAGACTAAAGCAGGCACCCTGGTCCTCCAGATTGGTGGTTTTAGCATAAGACCTACACCCTGTCTATGTAAAAAGAAATGAAGTTACGGAAACGATAACAAATGAACAAACTTTGCTGCTGGACGAACATCCGGAGTCTGAGGCCCGTATGACTATCGGTGGTGAAAGCCGAAAGGAAGCCACTGACACGAAAACGGACGTCCGAACCGCAAAACGTGAAACAAGAATAAGATTTTGGAATGTCAGGACAATGAACGAGACGGGTAAACTAAAACAGGTCACAGCAGAAATGAGAAACTATAGATTACACATTCTAGGGATAAGCGAGAGCTGATGGACATGGTTGTTATTGCCGGGAGTTGTAGTGAGGATAAGCTCTCACTGCAGATAAAATACTTCTATGGCACGCGCCTCAAACAGCCGCTGACAACCAAGTCCAGCTCCCGGCCTTCACGTGTATCTCAATTTGAGCCCAGCGGAACTGTTTCCACTGACGGGAGAAGGGGCAAAGGCGAGCGACTGGCGCCTTAAAACCAGCAGCTTCGGGCATATAGGGCTCGAGATCCTTGGTTGGTAGCTTATCTAAGAGAAGGAACTCTGAATTTAAACCACCGCTGCCTTGCGGGAATATCCATTTGTGGAATTGGCTTCGGGAGTAAACCCTGAGGATAAATCCGGAGTCGGAGTCCCTAAGGCAGTCTAATGTCCATTCGACATTATTCTGGCAACTCCTGCGACATGGCTGGTACCAAATTGTATCGGCTACTGCCGTTCCTTTGGATCTACCGGCTGTGTGGAGAGGGGAAACATGCAGCATTGGCAACAGCTTGATCTCCATATAACTGTGCCCAAGCTCGCGCCCTGGAGAGGACACTCCAGCTTCACCCTATAGGTGTCGGCAAAACACGGGAAGTAGCAGTTACCGGTTATAAGCATTTTGCCCAATTGGCGTAGGGCATGGCGCCAGGGGCTACTTCCGACAGTGGGAGAGGTTCTAGGATCTCACTGGACAGCTACCACCCGCTTCAAACTGGGCAGCCCCCAGTCAATATGGTGTTGTCCCGCCACTGTCTGCTTTCCCCATTGGGTGCGTGGGGATTAGGGTCAAACCCGAACTGTGGACAGAAAATTTTGCACCAAGCAATTATCGAAAAAATAGAAATAAGCAAACTCTCAGATTAGGATGCTGGAACGTCCGGACTATGTTGACTGGACTATACAAAAACCTACAGGATGTAAACGATGTAAGGAAGACAGCCATAATTAATGATGAGCTTAAACGACTTCAGGTGGATATAGCTGCACTTCAGGAAACGCGCCTGGCGGGCTCTGGAACGGTGAGCGAGAAGGACTACACATTTTATTGGCAAGGGAAAGATCTTAATAAAGCTAGAGAACACGGAGTAGGTTTTGCGGTAAAAAAATCGCTAACTAAAATGGTTGAACCAGGCGAGAATGGATCAGAACGCTTGTTAACACTCCGCCTGCAAACTAGCACAGGCCCCATCACCCTTGTCAGTGTGTATGCTCCTACTCTGTACTCTGCCTCAGAAGCTAAAGATGAGTTCTACGAGAATCTAGCAGCAGTTATCAAAAGCATACATAGGCAAGAACAGCTTGTTCTCCTTGGTGACTTTAACGCTAGAGTGGGTGCCGATAATGCTTCATGGCCTTCATGTCTGGGCAGGTTTGGTATTGGCAAGATGAATGAAAATGGACAACTGCTCTTAGAGTTGTGCGTCCACCATGACCTCTGCGTGACCAACACCTACTTTCAGACAAAACCCCAGCATAAGGTGTCATGGAGACACCCACGATCCAAGCACTGGCACCAACTTGACCTGATTCTCGTCAGAAGGCCACTCCTCAAGTCTGTGCTCTCCACGCGCTCGTACCATAGTGCAGACTGTGATACAGATCACTCCTTGGTTTGCTGCAAAATCAGAGCACAACCAAGAAAACTCTGTCGTGTCAGACATGAAGGGAAACAACGCATTGATACCAGCAAGATGTCAGACCCTTTCATGATCGCTCAATTCCCTGCGACCTTCAAGAAAGTGCTCAGTAGCCCTCAGCATGGTGATACTGTTACAGAGAACTGGGAGCATCTACGGAACACCATTCAAAGTACTGCACTTGCCACCTTTGGTAAGAAAACAGCAAAGTCAAATGACTGGTTTGATGCTTCATCAGATGTGATGGCACCTGTCATTGAAGCTAAGCGCAGTGCTACAAACGTTCACCGAGTGCCAGAACCCTACAGATCCTAAGGGCTACGAGAAGCAAAGTTCAACAAACTGCTCGACGCTGTGCAAATGACTATTGGCTCCAGCTCAGTGAGAGCATCCAGATCGCAGCGCAAACAAGCAACATAAGACAAATGTAAGACGGTATAAAGAAAGCACTTGGCCCCTAAAAAAGTAAGACGGCACCGCTAAAAACCATCAGCGGAGAGAAGCTAACCGATAAGGGTAAGCAGATGGAGAGGTGGGTCGAGCACTACTCTGAGCTTTACGCTAGAGACAATACCGTTACGCCTGCAGCCCTTGATGGTGTCAACAATCTGCCAACTATGGAGGAGCTGGATGCCGAACCAACATTAGAGGAACTCAGCAAGGCCATTGATAGCTTGGCCTCTGGCAAAGCACCAGGCAGTGATGGGATTCCTCCTGATTTAATCAAATGCTGTAAGAGCACGCTATTACATCCCCTGCATAGGATGCTGTGCCAGTGCTGGAAAGAGACAAATATTCCTCAAGACATGCGAGATGCCAAGATTGTAACACTGTATAAAAATAAAGGAGACGGAAGTGATTGCAATAACTACAGAGGCATCTCTCTTCTTAGTATTGTTGGTAAGGTTTTTGCCAAAGTCATCTTAATGCGACTACACAAGTTAGCTGAGCGCATATATCCAGATGCACAGTGTGGATTCCGAGCTGGCAGATCAACAACAGACATGATCTTCTCTCTCCGCCAGCTTCAGGAAAAATCAAGAGAGCAGAAAAGACCATTATATATCGCCTTTATAGACCTCACAAAAGCGTTCGACCTGGTTAATAGGGATGGACTCTTTAAAATCCTCCTGAAAATAGGCTGCACTTCTAAAATGCTGGAAATGATAAAGTCATTCCATGACGACATGAAGGGAACAGTCCAATATGCTGGAAGCACGTCACAGCCCTTTGATATACGAAGTGGCGTTAAACAAGGCTGTATTCTGGCTCCGACCCTCTTCGGAATCTTCTTTGCCTTACTCTTGAAACATGCATTCAGAGATGCAACTGAAGGAATATGCCTTCACACTAGGTCAGATAGCCGTCTGTTTAATCTTTCAAGGCTGAAGGCAAAAACACAAATCAGAAGGGTCACTATAAGAGACTTGTTGTTCGCTGGTGATGCTGCAGTCGTCACTCAAAGCCAACAGGAGCTTCAGAGCTTGATGAATCGCTTCACTAAAGCATGCAAGGACTTTGGCCTCACAATAAATCTAAAGAAAACGAATGTGCTGAGTCAGGATGTGGGTGCTGCACCAGTTATCACTATCGATAACTGAATTGGAAGTGGTGCACCATTTCACATACCTAGGGTCTACCATCAATGACAAACTCTCACTGGATACAGAAATCGACAGCCGCATTGGCAAAGCTGCAGCTACCTTTGCCCGCCTCACATCGCGTGTTTGGGGAAACTCTAAACTCACAATGAAGACCAAAGCTGCGGTATATAATGCCTGCGTCACCAGCACACTCCTATATGGCAGCGAGACCTGGACGACCTATGCTAAGCAAGAAAGAAGGCTCAATACCTTCCAGCGGTGTCTACGTCGCATCTTCGGCATCTCGTGGAAAGTTAAAGTGACAAATGTCGAGGTGTTGTCACGTGCTGGCCTTCAAAGTATGTATACGCTGCTTAGACAGCGCAGACTTCGCTGGCTTGGTCATGTTCGCCGCATGGAAGATGGTCGCATCCCAAAAGATATCTTCTACGGACAATTAGCAGATGGCAGGAGAACAGTTGGGCGACCACAGCTGAGGTTCAAAGATGTGTGCAAGAGAGATATGAGAGCACTGGACATGGATCCAGCAACATGGGAGGATGAAGCTGCCGATCGCACTAAGTGGCGATGCTATTTACGGCACCACCTCAGATTGGGCGAAGAGACGCTCACACAACAAGCAGAGGTGAGGAGAAAACGTCGAAAAGAGCACCAGGAAAATAAGCAGCTCAGGGCTGCCACCTCAGGGGCGCATTCCCATAGTCAGTTATGACTGAAGGGGCTATTATTATTATTATGATGGACAGGGGCAGGAAAAGTTAAAACAGCAACAGCAGAAACAGTACTTTACTCTGCAAGAAAGGATGGACAGCCCAATGAAGGTATAGCCATTATTCTACAGAAAGGAATAGAAAGGACATTACTGGAATGAAAACCAATCAACAACAAACTTATAAGAATAAGATAGAGAGGGAGATTCACCAACACTACAATAATACAATGCTATGTACCAACGAATGACAACGATGACGAGGTCAAGGATGAATTCTATCAGCAACTGCAGAAAGAAATGAAAGACACACCTAGATATGATCTTATCATAGTAATTGAAGACCTCAATGCGAAAGTTGGAACACACAATACATATAATGAAAGAGTAAAGGGGAAATGCGGTAGCGGAACAGCAAACGAAAATGGGAATAAATTAATAATTTTCTATAGCATTAACAACCTTGTCATTCGCGGAACACTTTTCCCACACAAAGAAATTCACAAATTAACATGGGAATCACCAAATGGTCGGGACAGAAACCAGATAGACCTCATCCTGATTAATGGTAGATGAAGACATGCATTACAAGATGTGAAGGTAAGAAGAGGTGCAGATGTGGGAAGTGATCACCATTTAGTAGTAGCAAAACTGAAAGTGAAACTCAGAACGGCTGGACCAACTGTAACTACACAGAAAAGGTTTGACATCAACAATATATAAGAAAACCAGCAAATCATGCTTGGGATTCCAGAAAAGGAAGAAGCAAGACTGGATAACATCAGAAACATTAAGCCCCATAACAATGAGAAAGGAAAAGAAAAGAAAGAAAAAAACAGAAGCGAAGTCCACCAGGTTAAAGCAACTATATAGCGAACAGTACTGTCAGCTGGACAATGAAGTTAAACGCCAAACCCGAGCCAGCAAAAGGAATTTCCTAGACAATCTTGCAAGACAGGCAGAAGAGGCAGCACTGAGAAATGAACAAAGCACATTATACAAAATAACTAAATTCATCAGCGGAAAACGAGGTGCAACCAATATTACATTAGTAAGAGATAAGCAAGGAAATCTCATCACGACAGCAGAGGGACAGGAAACAAGATGAGCAGAGCATTTCAGAGAAACTCTGAACAAGGAACCACCAGAGACACAATTGAATGTTCCTGAAGCTGAAAACGATCTAGATGTTAATACAGACATTCCACGAAAAGAAGAAATCATCAATGCAATCACTGAGTTAAAGAATGGAAAAGGCCTGGCCATGATAACTTAAATGCAGAGCTATTTAAGACAGACCCTGAGCTAGCAGCAGAACTATTAGAACCACTATTTGCACAGAGAATTTAAAAAGCAGTAGACCACAAACTGAGGAAAGAACAAGCAGGATTTAGAAAGAACAGAAGCTGTGTAGAGGTGGGCAAATAGACACACTTAGCTGTGTCGAGACATTCGAAACAGTGGGTTAAACTGTGTCGACACACTGTTTCGACACAACGGCACAGCGGCTCTTTTGCCCGTATCGGGGAGAAAGAAGTCTCTTATAGACAGTACCGGGGCGGGTATACATGAACTGTGTGAGACAATTTTCTCTGTTTTTACTGTCGTGTGTGAAAATTTATGGCGTTTCGTGTGACCACAATTCAATATTTTTACACACGTCTTCATTATGATGAAATAAAACGTAGATATGATGATAGCTGCAGTATATGGGAAAATAATAAAAAACAACAATAATAATAACAGTAACAATAACACATGATATCAAACTAGAGTAAGCTAGTTTTGGTAGACAATGATTCAAATCCACACCGAGTACACAGATATCAGCAGAGCTAATAAAGTGTCCATTACATTTATACGAACGCACGGACACTTTCAACTTTAACATAGCGCCTAAAACATTGACAACTGCAGCACTGACACAATTTCCAGTGTCAATAACTTCTCAGCAAAAATAATATCACTTTTAAAATCAAGTCATCATAACACATCCCTGAAAAATATGACATGTTTGATATTCCATACTAATGTTCCGAACGGTTTATTCGAGGCAGACACGAACTGAAACTGTGTCCATGTATCGAATCTGTCGGACTGTCGGACTCGGTGCTGTTTCGAAGCATTGTTTGACACATACACACAGTAGCAATCTCTACTCTGCAAAACAGCGAGGCAGACAGGAACCGACACTGTATCGACACGGCAAGAAGGCTCTGTATCGAATCGTTCGGGTACGATACTGTTTCGAAGCATTGTTTCGACACATACACACAGTAGCCATTTCTAGTGTAGATCATATATTTACCCTCAGGAACATTATAGAGCAGTGCTGTTGTAGTCGAAATATTCAGATGTTGGAGCCTCACTAGATATTGCAAACTTCCAACGTCACGGACTGCTACATTGAGGTAACGGACTGACACCACAGGCAAGGGCGATGTCTGGAACGGTCGGGCTTAGAGTCTCTCTATTGCCGACTTGCAATGTTTAACGCAAATGTCGTAATAGTGGGATATAGATAAGTCAATGGCAACCTGGAACGAATGTCAACTGTAATGATGGTAAGTAAGGTAACTGGACCCATGTCTTGATTATAACATGTCAACGGTTTATTTTACGATAACGAGGACGTAGACATCATGGTACATAATCATCAATCATACAAATGGCTGTGCCAAATCATATCGATACCTTCATAGTAAATATGGCGTAGTTAAAGATATGACATCAGTCAATAACTTGTTCGACTTTTACAAGTGTTGAACATTTCAAGGACATCTATATTTGATGGACCTCCTAAACGAACCTTATGGCTAGCAGATCCCTTTACTAATCATCTTTATATACATGAGACGCCGGACAATTCACTGGTAAAAACTTCAGTGTATTTTCAAACCAAATATACTTCAGTAGAGGATCAGTTCTCACTTGCAGCGGGTTCTCAATGACCACGTCGAAGCCCTAACTTGATCTTACTGGTAATACAGAAGACGCGTATCACTCAACGATACTTACATATATATTACTGCTAACACTTCCTCTTGGAAGGTAGCTCAATCATTATAATAAAATATTCCCACCATATGGGGCTCTTGGACCAGACCAACGTCTGTCCTATACAACCGGCATTTTGTCTCTCCACTGCGTCATGCAGTGATTAGCAACAATCTCAATTCAAACGCACCAAATATGTGCTCTTCCGTGCGCAACTAATTTAAACATTATTTCTTACATATAAACCATTATTACTTACACTGATGCGTACCCTTTTAACAAAAGTTAGACTTTTGTAATCTTCAATACTGTTAAGTCCCACACCCTTAAACACCCAGGCTGAAAAAGAACGTAACAGTTTACCTCAATCCCTGGAGAAAAAAAAATTTATTTTTTTACTTGAATTATCTCGTAGAGGTCAATCAAATTATATTATACATCACATCCCTATAATTATCATTAAGAAAGTAATAATAGTGAAGAAAGAGATTTGAAACTTAATTCACCTCAAATAAACGAAAGGCAATTGAAGAAACTGTACAACCACTATCAACTAAAATGTGGCAAATGTAGGAACAATAGATGAAATAAGGAATAAGGGTAATAATAAACAAACAAAAAATGTTAAAAGAAAAAATGTCAATAAATGAACTCAAATAAATGGAATATGAATGCATATAACCATGAGTTAGGAATGAGGAAGGATGAAAATAAAATACGCGAATCAAACAACACCCCTAAAATGGCGTAGAAATAATTAGCGATACTAATAAAGCACGAATGCTAATATGCTACATGAGATATGTCATGCGCGAAAATAATAAGCGCTTTGAACTAGCAATCATCTAGTTATAAATTTGCAATATTTATATAGTAAATATCTAACTTAATTAAGTTAGTTGAATTATAATAATCGTAGCATAGAGTTCACGGCATTAAAAAGTTAGTAATCCGAAATGGAGTAATTTTTAAAACATGTAATGAAGTCGTAATGTTAGATTTGAAGACTTTCAATAATTTTACCATGTTATGTTTGAGCGTAACTGTTATTACATTGAAATGTTAAGTTCACATTATAGCACGTTATTTCTAAGTTCAAGTTATCTAAACTTATCACTGGAATAATGTATATATAAAATCGCTGTAATGTCATTGTTGACGCAAAGATAGCATACAAAGTTAATGTAAATGCATTGACGGTGATATTTAGTAATAATATAATATCACTGAACGAAGAAATGTTCACGTTCCTTAAGTAGCACGTCACAATCGAGGAAATGTCAGTGTAGAGGCGTTACTCTTTGTAGGGCGTATAGGCTCGCTCGACTCGTGAGGACAACGGGAGAGAACATCAGCAAGTACGTTTTACGAACCAAGCATTGCTCGGATCGTAAAGTGGTACGGCTGTAAAGCAACTGCGTACCTTGTGGATTTCGATGACTTCACATCTCTGTTGTTGAGAGCTGTAAGTGCGCGCTGATCCGACTCCACGAAAAAATGAGCACCTAACAGGAAGCGTTGCAGCTTGGTTATTTACCAAACCATAACCAACAACTCTTTATCCAAGACTGAGTAATTGCGTTCTGTAGGCGTTAATTTTCTTGAATCGTACATCACTGGGTGCAATGTACCTGAGTAATCCTGTAGTAATGCTGCGCCGATTCCAAAATTTGACGCGTCGCTGCGGAGCACAAAAGTTAGGTCTGCATTAGGCAACTGTAAAACAGGTGCGGCAGAATAAAAGTGATTTAATAATATCTAACGTGATTTGATGTTCTGGCAACCAGCGAATCATGTTAGCTGAGCCCTTTTTTAACAATGCAGAGAAAGGTGCAGTGATGGTAGATAAGTGTGGAATGAATTTCCCGTAAAATTGAATTAACCCCAAAAGACTTCTAACCGATTTCTTAGTCCTAGGTGCGGTGATATTAAGGATTTTTGAAACATTATAGTCTTTAGTGTGTAAAAGACCGTGGCCAACACAATGACTCAAAAAGGATATGTCATGGAAACAAACATATGCTTTTGATGGTTTAGCTGTCAGATTATAAGAACGTAGAGTGGATAATAATGAGCGTAATCCACAAAAATGATCATCCCAGGAGTCACTAAAAAGACAAATGTCATCGATATAGACTATGACATCGAGACGATGAGATAAGATACGACGCATCATGCGTACGAAAGTAGCCGGAGCGTTAACAAGTCAAAATGGCATAAAGTTCCATTGAAATAGCCCACGTGGGGTAGAAAAAGCAGTGAGTGGCTTGGAATGATCTGTCAATGGGACCTGCCAATAGCCCTTTGACAAATCCAGCTTAGTGAAAAAAAATAGACTTAGAAAGTTTCATAAGTAAATCTTCCAATAGCGGTAAAGGTTCCGCATAAAATTGGGTAACTTTATTTAATTTTCGATAGTCGACACAAAGACTGATGTTATTATCTTTCTTACGAATAATAACCATAGATGAAGAATACGGAGAAGTGGATGGTTCAATTATCTTCAATCGAAGCATCTCATCCAATTCCCTGTCAAGCTGAGTCCGAAAGTGAAGAGGAATGGGATAGGGGCGGACTCGAATAGGTGTGTTGTCGGTCAGTAGAATGTCATCATGAATGACTGAAGTACGACTAGGGATGTCAGTGAGGACATCTTGATAAGATTGGAGAAGAGAAGAGATTTGCTGACGCTTATCAGCAGAAAGATCAGGAGAGATGGACACGTCACTCCAAGTTTCTGTAGAATGAAGTGGGACCACCGGGATAGGTAAAGGTACCTCAGAAAAAGAAGACTCATCTTCCTGAATAACCGACAAAGCGGTATAATGGTGGCGACAAGGTGTAGGGTCGTCAGTCGCCTGAAACACTGACTGAAGATAGTCAGGACGGGAATGAAATTCTTTCAACATATTTATGTGAAAGGTTTTATGTTTACCCATGATATCGACGATGTAATCGACATCTGAAATTCTATAAATGATTTTAAAAGGGCCTTTCCAGGCAATGAGTAGACAATTGCCTTTACGAGGGAGTAAAACATACGCCTCGTCACCAGGATAAAGCTGGCGAAGACGTCGATATCTATTAGCAAAGAGTCTAGCTTTTTATTTTGCTAATTCAGATGATGTGGTAGCTAACCTACATGCATCAATAATTTTTTTCCTCAAAGAATTTACATACATAAGAGGATTGGGTGTCATCTGTAATATTCTCTTCAGTGAGTAGGTCGTGAAGCAACAACATGGGACCACGAGGTTGAGCACCGAAGACTAGCTAAAACGTTAAAAAACCTGTAAGTTCATTTTGCACCTCGCGATAAGCGAAGAGAGCACCGGGTAATACTCTGTCCCAATCTTGAGGATGATCATTAGTAATCTTACCTAACATTTGTTTTAGTGTCCTATTTTGGCGCTCAATTAAGCCATTTGACATAGCGTGATATATGCTACTAAGTGATCTATCGATGTGTAGCATGGCCATGACCTGGGACATGGATTCAGATATGAATTGTACACCATGGTCAGATAAGATTTTTCTCGGAAAACCTAGACGAGAAAAAATCAAACATAGTGCATCCGCAACATTGGCAGATGAAGTACTCTTAAACGGAATAGCCTCAGGCCAACAAGTACACATGTCAATACATGTGAGAATATGTGTGTGTCCTCTGGCAGAAGGTTGTATAGGTCCAATAATATCGATAGCCATTT
Source organism: Oreohelix idahoensis (assembly GCA_024509875.1). Classification (NCBI taxonomy): domain Eukaryota; kingdom Metazoa; phylum Mollusca; class Gastropoda; order Stylommatophora; family Oreohelicidae; genus Oreohelix; species Oreohelix idahoensis. The sequence goes on along the minus strand of JAMPIV010000264.1, from coordinate 31,164 downwards.
TTTCAATAGGTCCAATAGGAATGTCAACAGCTTGAATAGGAGCTGCATGACGTGGACCACGTAACTTAACCTCTTGACTTGTTATATGCAAGAACTACAATATATATTTACATCTCTATGGACACCTGGCCAGTAAAATGAAGATAGCACCCTGGATTTAGTGCGCCAAAAACCCATGTGATTAGCACATTGGGAGTCGTGAGCATGACGTAATATACGAGCTCTCATGTTAGTAGGTACCAAAATTTGTGAACGCAACGATAAAGTAGTATCACGTACCATTCTAACTAACACGCCATTTTTCAGTACAAAACTATGTTTAGGATTTGTTTCATTGGTTGCACTATTATTATTATTAGCCAACAGAAAAAAATTTCTGTAATGAAACATCTTTATGTTGTAATCCTATAAATGACTCTCGTGATACAGTGGAGTCGAGATGATCATTATTATTATTAAGAGATATTGTTGGTGGAACTTGCAACATATTCTTAGCTTGCGCTCTAGTGGCAACTGCATAAGCAGAATGCATATGTTGCTTTTCCCAAGTAGCAATCTGTTGTAGGGTACATTCTTTAACACCATGTATACGACCGATTATCAGGTCACTTATTGGTTAAGGAAGGAGACAAGCATGTATTTTCCCTGTAAAAAAGGGTGTATCTAACTCTATAATCGCCGTTGGGAATGTCTCAACTGTGCCTCCAAAGGTGACACATTTCACACTTTTCCCCATCGCACATGAAGTGTGGACTAACGAATGTCTGATGCCGACGGTGGAACAACCTGTATCAAAAAGAATAGAGACAGGAATTTCATTAGCAAATCCTTTATGTAAGGTTAGAGACCCTTTTCCATCGTGTGTAGATGCCGACATGGCGGTGGACATCGCAGGAAGGCTAGGTTAGACATGGCCGCAACTCAACGTAGTGATCGCCTTAGGCTAGAACAAAGTGGTGCATTCATGGCAAAGTTTAGACTGCTCGAAATCGAGAGAACAAGAAGATGCATTATGAGGATAAACATTTGTAACCTAATCTAAATTAACTTGCGGATCATGCCGAGCAGAATTAGCCTGGTGATGCGATCTACCGTTGGAAGATCTATCTCTACCTCTAGACCGATTCTGACTATTGTCTCTAAAATTGTTATAATTATTTTGTCTACTGGGATTATTATTTTGATTAGATCTCCAATTATTGTTGTAACTATTGTCCCTTTGACCATACTGTTTGTTTGGAGAATTATGTCGACTGTTAGAAAAATTTGAACTTGATTGCCAATGATTGTTGTGGTTATTACCTTGATAATTACCAAAATTATTCATATTAGAATCACGTGACATATAAGATTGAGCCCAATTTTGTTGATATGGAGAGCCATTTCGAAATGATTTCCCTTTAAAAGAATTGAAATTCTTATTATCTCCCTTTTTAAAGTTCCTATCATTACTGAGAGAGCGATTTCGGAAATGGCTTCCGTGTTGCATGGGAAATGCAACAGGCAATTCATCTCTAACATGAGAATTGCTAACTACCATGTTTGGATGTGCGGTACAATATTGTCTACAGTTTTGCTCCATATCATTTAAATTTGCTGGCTTACGTTCATGCAAGAACGAAAGAAATGAGGGGTTAACCGAAGACATACCCTTGTCACGTAGTAATAAATCTACAAGAGCGTCATATGAACGTTCAATCTTAGATAATTCAACCCATCTGTCAAATGTGAGACGTATGTGTGAGATGAAATCACTAAAATCTTTTCCGTTTTCCGGTATCAGTGATTTAAAACGGAGGCGGTAGCCATCCTTGTCAAAATGAAATTTTCTAAGCAAAGCAGCTCTGACAGCATCATAGTTATTTTTGTCAGTTTCTTTCAACAGATTAACTGTTGTCATTGTTTTGCCTGTAAGTAGCTGTAACAAATGTGCGCAATACTGCGATTTTTCAATCTTGTTGGCCTCACATATAGTTTGAAACCTATATAAATAAAATAGTATATTATCTGCAGGTGGACTAAATCGTGGCAATTTTAAATTGAAATACCTAGTATTTTCCCTGTTAGAGGAAGCTTGACCAACCTGAGCATTGTGAGCATTCATTCATTAATTTAATTTTTTCAAGCTCTAATGACATCAATTGTTGTTCATGTTGTCTTCTATTTTCATTTTCAGCAGCCTCAAGCTGAAATCTTTTTTCATTTTCTGCAGCAGTTAATTTTCTATTCTCAAGTTCCATGTGAAGTTTTTTTTTTTTTTTTTTCATTTTCTTCCGCCTCTAATTTTTTTGCTTCTATCTTCTGAACCTTTTCATATTCGACAAGTGCGAATTGTTTTACTTCCTCAGTAGTCATACCAAAAGATTTACCTTGTTTAATGAAGTAATCCAAAGATGCCATTATGACAAATGTGTATGAGCAATCTTACTTCCTTAGAAAGATTTTTCTTTTATCAAATAATTTAAAATGTATTTATTCCTTACAAATGCAATAAGTTCCTGTCCACAGAACTTGCACAATTACCTCCTAACTGTAAACAATGTTATTAATTAATCATAAAAGTATGCATTATAATATTACAAGAGCATAACAGAAGTAGACAATGCAAACAATAGGACAAAGACACTATATTAAAGAACAAATGGCAACGTTCGCAGAATCAACTGAACAATAAAGTAGAACTAAAAAAAGAATATTGCAAAGAATGCAATGACACTGCGATAACAATGACAAGACAAGCAACAATACAATGTATAAACATAAATGGTGTATACAAATAACCAATAGCCAGATTGAGAAGGACGGTCACAAACAAAATACATCATAAAAATAAGGTACATATAAGAAATTAATACGATAACAACAATAAGCAAAACTTGACGTCACAGCTAAGCGATTACTGTTGTAAGAGACAAGTAGCGATCAGAACTTCAGCAAGGTTTTTAGCCTTAAACCGAAATTACCGCTCAATTAAAAACTCACAATCTACATCCTATAGATTATCTGATAAGAGCCCGAATCAGCTTCGAGATGAACCTCGTTTGTCAGATCGACCTCCCAACCGCCCACGAAGAACATGGAACATATAACACAGAATAAAATGAATGTGGGCATATTAAAGAAAAAAAAAGGCTCAACTAGACATGCAATGGTGTACAGAACAACAGTTCAACTTATCTGTATCAAAAGAAAAAATTTCCCGGCGCTCGCAGAGCTTGCGGTTTTGGAACTCGGGTGCTGCATGACTGCGCCACAATAAACATGTTAAAGTAAAAAACGTGACGCCGTCCAACGTTGACTGTGGTAGATGAAGTCCAGCGTTGACCTTGACCTTGAATGACAGTATCTTAAATCCCAAGTACGTGATGATGTCGCCTTGAAAGAGCTGGATACTTTGAAATTTTTTTTTCAACCGATCTTTCATTGGAAATTCATTTTGCTCCCCTTAGACTGGCCCACCAGGTGTAGTAGGACAAATATCCAGATGTTGGAGCTTCACTAGATATTGCCAACTTCCAAGTCACGGACTGCTACATGGATGTAACGGACTGATACCACTGCCAAGGGCGATGCCAGGAAACGTCGGGCTTAAAGACTCTCTTTTGCCGACTTACAATATTCAACGCGAATGTTACAAAGGTGGGATGTAAAGAAATCGATGGCAAACTGGAACGAACGTCAAATGTGACGGTGGTAAGTAAGGTAACTGGACCCATGTCTTGATTATAAAATGTCAGCAGTTTATCTACGATAACGAAGATGCAGACATTATGGCCATTAGTCATCAATAATACAAATGGCTGTGTCGGATCATACAGATACTTTCATGGTAGATCTGGCATTATTAATATATGAAATCAGTCAATAACTTAGTCGACTTATACTACTGGCGACATTTCAATGACATCTATATTTGATGGACCTCCTGAACGAAACTTATTGCTAGAAGATTCCTTTGTCACAATATATACAAACAGTACTTTGCCCAAAAAAATGGCAGTCATATTTTCGCAACACAGCACACTCATAGAAGCAAATAATAATAAAAACTGTATGCCCAGAGGAAGATTGGTATCTCCCCTATCTATTAACAGTGGTTTCAGTACAATATAATGTTGCCTTCTCCAGCAAGGCAAGCCTGGATGCGGCGAGGCATACTTCCCACAAGTGTTTGTAGGTAATTGTGAGTCCGACTGTCCGAGTATTTTTCAGCTTCCTTCTTCAATTGTTCAACGTCTCCGAGTCCACTCTTTTTTTATTTGTTTCTTGAGTAGTTCCCAAACGTTTTCAATTGGGTTTAGGTCGAGACTGTTGCTGGGCCACTTCAGCACTATCACATTCTTCTCTTGCAGCCATGCTTTGGTGGTATGAGCTGTATGTTTTGGGTCATTGTCATGTTGAAATGTGCACCCATCGGGGTACTTGACCTGCATAAATGGCAGAAGGTGTCTCTCTAGTATGTCGATGTACCTTTCTTTCGTGAGAATTCCTGTGAAAACACACAGTGGGGTGGCACCTCTTGCTGACACCCCTCCCCAATGATGGAATTTCTGGGTATGTTTCGGTCGCTGGTACACAGGCGTTACAGTCTTTCGTCCAAATATTTATTTGAGCAGGATAAGACCAAACATTCATCTGAAAAAATCACATTGTCCCATGACAAATTTTTGTTTTCGTGGCACCAGACATTTGTTTTGTGCTCTTTATAGCAAATGCGCAAAATTCTTCTATAACATTTATGCTCGAAAGCCTGAATCCTTCGCTCCGTATCTGCAGTGAGTGTCCAGCCCTCACACCCATACAAGAGAATAGATAATACAAGTGATTTGTATAATTTGATCTTCACAGGAAAACTGATGTTACTTTTCCAGATCACATTCAACCTTGTCATGGCAGCTGAGGCCATCTCAAGTCTTGTCTTGATTTCTTTACTTGATCTTCCATCACTACATATAGTGGACCCGAGATATTTAAAGGTGTTAACTTCTTCTAACGTTTGCCCATTTAACGTAATGTTGGTCGGAACATGTTTCTTATGGCTATTCACCAATATCTTGCTTTTTTCTATATTAATTTCCATCCCATACGTTCTTGTTACTTTCTCCAGTCTAGAGGTAAGGTCTTGAAGTTCTGATTCTGATCCAGCTATCAGATCAATATCATCAGCAAAACGTAGGTTGCACAGAGGTCGGCCTCCAATCGATATGGTTGATTTATAATCGTAGAGAGCCTTCTGCATAATATGTTCTAGATATATATTAAAGAGCACTGGTGACAGGATACATCCTTGGCGAACTCCTACAGTTGTTTTGAAAAATTCTCCAATGTCGGTGCTTGCAAAAACAGCACTGCTTGCGTCCTTGTATAGTGCTTCAATGATATCTATGATGTTAGTATCAATATGTAGTATAGTGCTTCAATGATATCTATGATGTTAGTATCAAAATTGAATTTTCTCATTACTTGCCATAAGCCTTCATGCCAGACTCGATCAAAGGCTTTTGTGAAATCAATGAAGTTATGGTATAAATCGTGTTGATGTTGGAGATGTTTTTCGATAAGTAATCTAATATTGAAGATTTGTTCTGAGGTACTTCTTTTTGGTCTAAAGCCAGCCTGTTCCTCTGACAAGATTTCTTCTGATTTCTGTTTTATTCTGTTCAAAAGTATCCTTAACATCACCTTACTTAGATGACTAATAAGGCTAATGGTTCTGTAGTTCTTGCACATTTTTAGATTTCCTTTCTTTGGAAGCGGTATTACTAATGACTGCGTCCATTCTTTTGGCCATTTTTTTGTACTCCATATCTTCTGGCAAATTGTTGTCATGATTTTTACTATATCTGGTCCTCCATATTTCAAGAGCTCTGCTGGGATATTATCCACACCCGATGACTTCCCTCCTTTCATCGAACATATAGCCTCTTCCACTTCTTCCCGTAATATTGCTGCATTTCCGAGTTCCCTGTGTTGTTTAATATGCCTAAGTCAGTGTCAAGTTTACAGTTATATAATTCTTTACAATATTCTGTCCACCTTCTCATTACAGCTGTTTTTTTCATTGAGCAGAGCCCCATTGCTATCTTCTATGACAGTTACCCTGGGCTGTTGGGGTTTTGATAGTTTTCTTAATGTGTCAAAAGCTGCCTTGCTGTTACCTTTTATTAGCCCCGTATTAATGGACTCACATTGATCAGCTACCCATTTTTCTTTGGCCTGTTTCATTTTCTTCCTAATATTTTTATTCACCATAATGTATTGCCATGCTGCTTCAGGAACCTCTTTCTTAACCTTTTTCATTTCCCGCCGTGTATCACATAACTTCAGAATGTCATCTGTAACCCATGGTTTGTTTATTTTCTTTCTTTTACCAAGTATTTCTGTTGCTGATTCAATGAGCACGTCTTTCATGTTCTCTGTGATTGAGTTGATATCATCTTCCAAAAAGTTGAGAGCTGCGAATTTTCCTCCAACAGTTGCCTCAAAGATTCCCGCGATTTCTGGATCTTTCAGTATGTCTAAATTGAATCTTAACTGAGAACATCTGTTTTGATTATAGTTCTTTTTAAGTTTAAGCTTGAGCGTCATCAATACCATGTCGTGATCACTACCAATGTCGGCGCGAGGAAAAGTCCTAGTCTTGGCTTTATTAATACTGGACTTGAATCTTTTGGATACAAGAATAAAATCAATTTGGCCATGTATCTCAGTTTTTGGGGCATGCCACGTTGTTCTTCTTGATAACTTATGAGGAAATAGTGTATTTGCAATGGTTAGTTTATAGTTGCTGGCAAATTCTAGTAGCCTTAGTCCTCGATCGTTGGTTTCACCTGTCCCAAATCTCCCCTCTGTACCAGCCCAGTGACCGTATGCATCTGGCCCTATTTTAGCATTCCAATCACCTAACACGATGAGAAGATCTTTCTTTGGAATTTTCTTAATTGCTTCATCCAGATTGTCATAAAATGTATCAATTGCCTCATCCTCATAGTCAGTAGTGGGGGCATATACCTGTATGATGGAGATGTTCTTTGGATGTGCTGCAATACGAATGGTGATAAGCCTGCTATTTATTGGGGTGCAGCTGATGACAGAGTTCAATCTATCTTTATGTACGATAAAACCTACCCCATGCTGATGTTTAGACTCATCTCCACTAAACCAAATTTTGTGACCATCATCCGTTATTGATTCACCTAATCCTGTCCATCTGACTTCTGCTAGGCCCAGGATGTCCCACGAGTATCTAACAAGTTCATGTGTTAGTTCTTTGACTTTTCCACACGCATATAGCGTGCGTACATTCCAAGTTCCAACAACAAAACTTTCTCTAGGAAGTTTCAAAACAGGTGTTTGTACCCCATTCACTGACTTATCACTCTCAGGGGGCAATGAGAGCGCGGTCGTTGTTAATCCGGGCATCGGCCGATCCGGCAAATTATTACTGAGTTGACTTTCCATCATAGCATTTCAGTGGGCAAGAGGTTTGCTTGGCGGTGCCCATCTCCTCTCCGAGTATCCTTGCAGGTACATACAAAAATGTACCTGGAGCAGTAACAATAGTCCTCAATAAATCTGTAATGTTTTGAAAAAGGAAGTGGAGGGGAACCGTCTTATCCACCGCATGGGGTGTCTAAAACCAGCCGGTCTCAACACTTTTCACACCTTTGTCTGAGGTCACCCTCTCCTCTCTTGCTCTATTTTACTCTTTCCACTCTTATTCTATTCTTCTATTTGTATGCCATATACATTTTTTTATTTCATATTTATTTATCTCCCACTCATTCTGTCCCCTTCTATTTCCAGTCCCCACTTTTATCACGTTGGGTAGTTTATTTTCCGGTTTCGTTTTTTAGTTTCTTAGTATGCATTGTGTACATCCGGCGGCGGAAGTCATTTTTCTGTTCAGCCACGCGCTTACAAACAGACAGCGATTTTGATAGAATTTCGGTTCTTGCCTTCAGGGAAGTACCCAGTTTTTATTTTATTTAGTTTTTATGTGTCCTATCTAGCCTTCACTTTCTTTCCTTTCCTGACGAAGGCCTTGTGGCCGTAACGTAGACTATTTTCTTTGTCTTTTGTCCTCGTAAGACGAATCACCTTTTTTCGATTTTTTTTTCAAACCCATCCAATGTTTTGAAACACTGTCCGATCGATACATCACAAAACCGCCATCTTGGCTATTTGTATCAACACAAACAGCGAACTCACATGATAGGCAAACTTGATGTTTTCATCTTTAAAATACTTAGCAACATAATCCAGAAAAAGCCAAACACACTACAAACTCATACAGCCTTAATAAGGGCTGTTACCACAGATGCAGACTCCAAAACGACGACATGAAATGCACAACACAAAAGTGCGGCCTACCACGCCGCCATCTTGACCCATTATTTATAATAAAACCTTAGTCGCCTTTTATGAAAATTATGCTGGTTTATTTCTGCACATTTTTCGTCAGAAAGTTTTATCAATAGCCCCTGAGATGGTACCTCTTCTTTAACGAGGCAGCCTTGATTCGTAAAATGACTCTTTCTTTCCCCAACGGCCCTCCCTCTGTCTCACTACTATCTCATTCTCTGTCCATCCTAACATTTTGTAAGTCCGCTTTCTGCCTTCTGTACCCCCTCCCTTCCCGAGTCCCCCTATCCTCTCAAGTACCACAGTTCTAGATGTCGTAAAAGTGTCAGTGTCTGACCTTGCCAACTGATCCCTAAGTACGTTCGTGGGAAGGTTTCGACGTTTGGTGTTTTTTTTATTTTTTATTACTGTGTTTGCTACTTTTCTTAGTAGCACGCCCCTTTCAACCACCTACCATGTGCATGGGGTTGTTGGTTATATCAGGACGTGTTTCCTTTGTTGTAATATGTTTTTGTGTGTATTTATTTTATACTATATTATCTCTAGTAGGTATTTTCCTTTTGTAGTTATAGTTCATAATGGTTTTTTTTTTTTTTTTTTTTTTTAAATCTAAAATATGCAATTGTCTAATCTGGTATGTTTTTAATTTTCGCTGGATGTTTTATTTGGTTAATCTGTATGTATCTGGGGTGAATCTTTCTCAGTTTTGGACTACTGGCTCGGATCCTTATTTATTTTTTATATGTTAGCTTTTGTTTTGGTAATATAGTGTTTTATTAACTTTTGCATTTCTGACGGGATCTTTGATTGGGTTATGAGATCATCGACAACACACAACAGAAATGGAATCCAGTGGACTCTGACTAAGCAGTTGGATGATCTGGATTTTGCTGATGACTTGGCTCTTCTGTCCCATAACCGTAATCAGATGCAGGACAAATTGAAAACACTCGATGAGAGGTCACAGCAATTGGGTCTGAAAATACACAGGGAAAAGACAAAAATAATGAGAATAAATGCAGGTAATGATAACAGGGTTGAACTTGAAGAAACACCAATTCAAGATGTAGAATCATACACATATCTTGGCAGTAATATAGACAAAGTTGGAGGGACAGACAGCGATATCAAAATAAAAATACAAAAGGCAAGAGGAGCTTTCATTGCATTGGGAAATATATGGAGATCAAGAGAAATCGGATACCACACGAAAATAAGAATCTTCAACTCAAATGTGAAGTCAGTCCTACTGTATGGCTCTGAGACATGGAGAACAACAAAGACAACAACCAAAAAGCTACAGACTTTCATAAATGGGTGCTTGCGTAGAATAGAGGGATTAAAATGGTATGACAAGGTTACCAACGTGGAACTGATGACAAGAACTAGACAAGTGCCAGTGGAACAAGAAATGAGAAGAAGACGATGGCGATGGATAGGACACACACTGAGGAAACCTGTTGATAGCATTACAAGGCAGTCCTTGTTCTGGAACCCCCAGGGCAAGAGAGGCAGAGGAAGACCAAGAAGTACATGGAGAAGAGAGTTGGAAACAGAGGTGAAAATGATGAGGAGAACATGGAAAGAACTTGAGATGATGGCACGGGACAGGAGGACTTGGCATGTGTTTGTTGAAGGCCTATGCTCCTTTGGGAGTGGAGGGTTATGAATGAATGAATGAAGGGATCTTTGTGCCTATGAGATTTTCTTCACTCATTTCTACATTGTGGTTACTACAGTATGTCTTAATGTTTTGCCTCTGTTGGTCATATTTCTTGCAGTCCACCAGAAAGTGTCTATTTGTGTTTGTTTCTTGACACTCTTCACATGTGGGTTCCTCAATCATGAAATATCCAGTTCCAAGCTTGAGCCTCAGCAATTTTTTATTAATAGGTATTTTTAGTTCATCTTGTATTTGACATTTTTTGCTTGGTTTTTTTTTTTAGGATTTTATATGAGTGTCTTGCTTTTTTACTTTGGTCCCATGCTGTTATCCACTCTTTAGTTATTGTTTGGTATTGCGCGGCTCATACCTTTAAATTCAGGAGGGAAAAAAAAGGTAAAAATAATAAAAGGTGCAGTGAAATGTGCTTGTAATTGTGTGTATGTAAGCGTGTCCGAGTGTGTATAAATGTATATTTATATTTAATGGAATGTTCAATATGTATTTTCTCCATCTATGAAATGTGAATAAAGCTTGTTGTAAGCGGTCACACAGGGACTACTTTAATGACCAAAACTATCCACTAAGAAGTGTCTCTTTTCGGATCCCATTATTTCCCTTGTGGCGACCAAGACTCTTTCTTTTGTCCCAGGAAACGTCCTTTCAGATTAGATTTCACGGCCCAGCACGATTTTATTTTAGCTAAGCTGGACAGAGGTTTTTGGCATCATAAATTAGCGGAATCGGATACCTGCTTTTAGCGGAAGTAAATTTAAGTACCCTTTATTTTGATTATTTTCCATCAAGACGGAAATCTTTCGCGACGGACTCTAAATCTAGGTCTTTGACACCCAAGGTCCTTTCCTTTCTTTTTTTTCTTTCTTTTCATCTTCCTTCTCCTTTTAATCAACACTATCATTACCAAAATGTAAAATGTGTAACCTGTGAGTACTAGAAAGAATGTGTAAATGAGTGTGTGCAAGGTGGTGAAAGTAATTTTGTATTTATATTTTCACAGCTGCACAGTGTATTTTCATTGTTATGCTTGTGTTCAAACTATTATTGTCAATGTTTCCATGCACATGTCTTTAGGTAAAATTTAAAAAAAGCTTGGATTAACAAGCATCGTCCCTTGAAAATAAAAATAAAAAAGTTGTGGAACACGTAACTTTTTTTGACGGCGTAACTGCCTTACATAAATTTTTATATAAATAAGAATGTAACTGTCACTGAATGAATGAAAGAAGGACTGGTTTTCATCCAGTACAAAGCAAGGCGGCCACGATTGAGGAAATAAAATGGAATCGGAAAGTGAAAGTCAACTTTACTTTAGAAAGCAAAACGGGAAAGAAGGGTTTTAATTGTATCTTCACCAAAACATTTTAGTAGAAACTTTTCCCTCCTTATCCCCCCCCCCCCTCATTTCTCCCGTTATCACTATAAAAACGAGTGTGCATTATAATTTCAAGAACAAGGTAGTATGGTTCCTTTATCTCTTTTCCCCGTCTCCCTTTAATCACTAATATCATTACAAAAACATGTACAATGTATAACCTTTTTAAATGTGCAAGAAAGAGTTTTTTGTCCATTGTGTATGTTTTGTAAGCGAAGAAAGATTGAACAAAAAAAAACAAAAAAAAAAAAAAGTTCGGGACACAGGGATTATGACGACAACCGCCAAAAGTCGACATATAGCGGATGAAAATAAGGTTGTTCTTCAACACTACAATTACAAAATTTGTAATATGTAACGTTTAGTGTACAAGAATGTGTAAATAACTGTGTGCAAGGAATGAAAGTTTTTTTTCTTTGTTTTTTTTTGTTTTTTTTAAACAGCTGCTCATTTTTATACTTATATTCATACTATTGTCAATGTTTCAATGCAATTGGCTTTGTAAATTTCCATGGAATGTGAATAAAGATGTTAAAAAAAAAAAAAAAAAAATATAAAATTGCAATTTAAAAAAAAAAAAAAAAAAGTTCCACACCTAAGTGGAACACGAAACTTTTTTTGACAGCGTAACTGCCTTGAAATAAAGTATACCGTAGTGCAAGTCGGGTTTAGTGTCAATCGTTTTAAGAAGGTTTAACTATGTTTTTGTTTTAATTGTACTATTGCGTTGAGGTGTGCTTTTAAAGTGCATTCTGAAGAGAGTGGTACCAGTTTTAAGTGGAGCATACGGAGCCGCGCTGGTGTAATGGTTACCACACTGCGCTAGCGATCAGGTGTTCAAGGAAATGAAAATAGTGAGGATGACAAGGAAAGACCTTGAACTGATGTCACGTGACAAGAGGACATAGCATGTGTTCGTGGAAGGCCTATGCTCCTTGGGGAGCTAAAGGGTATTGATTGATTGTTTGAATTATATGTTATTTGTTACAGTGACAGAGTGTGATCATATGATGATTGATTGTTTGAATTATATATGTGTGACCATATTTGTTTACAGTCACAGAGTGTGACCATAGGAGGATTGATTGTTTGAATTATATGTTATTTGTTACAGTGACAGAGTTTGACCATAGGATGATTGATTGTTTGAATTATATGTTATTTGTTACAGTGACAGAGTTTGACCATAGGATGATTGATTGTTTGAATTATATGTTATTTGTTACAGTGACAGAGTTTGACCATAGGATGATTGATTGTTTGGATTATATGTTATTTGTTACAGTGACAGAGTGTGACCATAGGATGATTGATTGTTTGAACTATGTTATTTGTTACAGTGACAGAGTGTGACCATAGGATGAGCAGAATAAACGATACCGAAGCACACACACACACACACAAAATCTATATATATATATATATATATATATATATATATATATATAACCGACAAGGTTGAACGGGACGCGCTTCGCCAAAACGAGACAAAACTTAAAAAAAAAAAAAAAAAGTGGGAGGAAGAACACGATGTAAAGCTAGGGTTCAAGAGGAAAGAGAAAACAGTGGCAGTCTTTCTAGACGTCGCAAGAGCATATGATGAATGCTGGAGAGAGGGAGCTCTTTACAAAATGAAAAAGATTGGCATTACTGGTAAAACCTGTAGGTATCTAGAAAACGTTTTACAGGACAGGTATTTTGCTGTACAGGTGAACAATGATAAGTCAGAAATATATGAACAACAGAATGGGATTCCTCAGGGATCAGTGATTTCACCTTCAATTTTCACTAGAGCTGTAAATGATTTAGCAGATGAATTTAACGATATTAAGAATGCAGTATCACAATTTGCAGATGACTGCCATTTGGCGATCTGAAAAAAAATATGGATCATGTTTACCAATAACTTCAAAAACAAATAGACAAAGTTTCAGAGTGGATGAAAAGTTAGGGCTTCCAAATTAATGTAAACAAAACAGTAGGTATGATATTCAGCAAAAGAAATTAAAAAGAAATAACAAAATCAATATAACCATTAAAGGACAGAAATATGTACCTCCTCAACAACAAGATTTCTGAGCATAACTTAAGATAAACAACTAAATTGGAATAAAAATATAGACAATTTAGTAGAAAGCTGTAGGGGACCACTAAATATACTAAGGATAGTAAAAGGTAATGGATGGGGGCCAAGCAATAAAATAATGCTTATGTTCTACAAGTCTTTCATCAGGGGGAAACTGGATTATGCCAGCATAGTCTATGACTCAGCTGCAGCCTCTAACAAAGCAAAACTAGACAGAATACAAAATGCAGCCATGAGAACCATTACAGGTGCATTTATATCAACACCAGTACAAGCGCTAGAAGTAGCTCTTGGCATACCACCCCTTGGTCTAAGACGGAAAGAACTAAGATTAAATTATTGGAGTAAAGTAGCACAAGAAGTGACCCACCCAGCACTTAAAGCATTTGTCAAAAACCAACCAAGTGTATGGGACGTCCGCTTAAATAAAGATAGGTATCCAACAGAGTGGAGAACTATAGAAGATCTAACGCAGTTCAAAGAACTGTCAAACACAATTAAAAATAGTAATAAATATAGCATAGAAGCACAATACCACCCTGGGAACTAAAAACACCAATCATAGACTACTCACTTACTGAAAAGATCAAACAAAACATAAAAGATAAGGAAGCCAAAATGATAAGTAGAAAGTTCATTGATCAACTAACAAAACAAAGTCTGGCCGTCTACACTGATGGATCCAAGGGTGATAGTGAGCAACTAGGTGCAGGACGTGCAGGAGTACGTAATACCACAGTGGTAGATTCTATTAAAAAGAGCTAAACAATGTCACCTGGAATGGTTCTCATGGCTGGATTTTTGGTCCATACATAGAGTGCTGAAACTGAGTGTGGTAGACGGTATGCGGGCATCCTTTATTCCCCCTGTGACAGACTTGTAGAACATAAGACATTAATTTGGTATTGCTTGGCCCACATGCCATTGAAATTTTACCTATCCTTAGTATGTTTAGTGAGTCCCCCTACAGCTTTCAACTAACTTGTCCTATATTTTTTATTCAATTTAGTTGTTTTATCTTAAAGTTATGCTCAGAAATCTTGTTGTTTGGAGGAGGTTACATATTTTCTGTCCTTTAATGGTTATTGTTGATTTTGTTATTTCTTTTTTAAATTTCACTTTTGCTGAATATCTTACCTTACTGTTTTGTTTAACATTAATTTGGAATGACCCCTAACTTTTCATCCACTCTGAAACTTTGTCTATTTGTTTTTATGGGGAAGTTGGATTGGTAAACATGATCCATATTTTTTTTTTTCAGATCGCCAAAATGGCAGTCATCTGCAAATTGTGATACTGGCCATTCTTAATATCGTTTTAAATTCATCTGCTAAATCATTTACAGCTCTAGTGAAAATTGATATAGATTTTGTGTGTGTGTGTGTGTGTGCTTCGGTATCGTTTATTCTGCTCATCCTATGGTCACACTCTGTCACTGTAACAAATAACATAGTTCAAACAATCAATCATCCTATGGTCACACTCTGTCACTGTAACAAATAACATATAATCCAAACAATCAATCATCCTATGGTCAAACTCTGTCACTGTAACAAATAACATATAATTCAAACAATCAATCATCCTATGGTCAAACTCTGTCACTGTAACAAATAACATATAATTCAAACAATCAATCATCCTATGGTCAAACTCTGTCACTGTAACAAATAACATATAATTCAAACAATCAATCCTCCTATGGTCACACTCTGTCACTGTAACAAATAACATATAATTCAAACAATCAATCATCATATGATCACACTTGTCACTGTAACAAATAACATATAATTCAAACAATCAATCAATACCCTTTAGCTCCCCAAGGAGCATAGGCCTTCCACGAACACATGCTATGTCCTCTTGTCACGTGACATCAGTTCAAGGTCTTTCCTTGTCATCCTCACTATTTTCATTTCCTTGAACACCTGATCGCTAGCGCAGTGTGGTAACCATTACACCAGCGCGGCTCCGTATGCTCCACTTAAAACTGGTACCACTCTCTTCAGAATGCACTTTAAAAGCACACCTCAACGCAATAGTACAATTAAAACAAAAACATAGTTAAACCTTCTTAAAACGATTGACACTAAACCCGACTTGCACTACGGTATACTTTATTTCAAGGCAGTTACGCTGTCAAAAAAAGTTTCGTGTTCCACTTAGGTGTGGAACTTTTTTTTTTTTTTTTTAAATTGCAATTTTATATTTTTTTTTTTTTTTTTTTTAACATCTTTATTCACATTCCATGGAAATTTACAAAGCCAATTGCATTGAAACATTGACAATAGTATGAATATAAGTATAAAAATGAGCAGCTGTTTAAAAAAAACAAAAAAAAAACAAAGAAAAAAAACTTTCATTCCTTGCACACAGTTATTTACACATTCTTGTACACTAAACGTTACATATTACAAATTTTGTAATTGTAGTGTTGAAGAACAACCTTATTTTCATCCGCTATATGTCGACTTTTGGCGGTTGTCGTCATAATCCCTGTGTCCCGAACTTTTTTTTTTTTTGTTTTTTTTTGTTCAATCTTTCTTCGCTTACAAAACATACACAATGGACAAAAAACTCTTTCTTGCACATTTAAAAAGGTTATACATTGTACATGTTTTTGTAATGATATTAGTGATTAAAGGGAGACGGGGAAAAGAGATAAAGGAACCATACTACCTTGTTCTTGAAATTATAATGCACACTCGTTTTTATAGTGATAACGGGAGAAATGAGGGGGGGGGGGATAAGGAGGGAAAAGTTTCTACTAAAATGTTTTGGTGAAGATACAATTAAAACCCTTCTTTCCCGTTTTGCTTTCTAAAGTAAAGTTGACTTTCGCTTTCCGATTCCATTTTATTTCCTCAATCGTGGCCGCCTTGCTTTGTACTGGATGAAAACCAGTCCTTCTTTCATTCATTCAGTGACAGTTACATTCTTATTTATATAAAAATTTATGTAAGGCAGTTACGCCGTCAAAAAAAGTTACGTGTTCCACAACTTTTTTATTTTTATTTTCAAGGGACGATGCTTGTTAATCCAAGCTTTTTTTAAATTTTACCTAAAGACATGTGCATGGAAACATTGACAATAATAGTTTGAACACAAGCATAACAATGAAAATACACTGTGCAGCTGTGAAAATATAAATACAAAATTACTTTCACCACCTTGCACACACTCATTTACACATTCTTTCTAGTACTCACAGGTTACACATTTTACATTTTGGTAATGATAGTGTTGATTAAAAGGAGAAGGAAGATGAAAAGAAAGAAAAAAAAGAAAGGAAAGGACCTTGGGTGTCAAAGACCTAGATTTAGAGTCCGTCGCGAAAGATTTCCGTCTTGATGGAAAATAATCAAAATAAAGGGTACTTAAATTTACTTCCGCTAAAAGCAGGTATCCGATTCCGCTAATTTATGATGCCAAAAACCTCTGTCCAGCTTAGCTAAAATAAAATCGTGCTGGGCCGTGAAATCTAATCTGAAAGGACGTTTCCTGGGACAAAAGAAAGAGTCTTGGTCGCCACAAGGGAAATAATGGGATCCGAAAAGAGACACTTCTTAGTGGATAGTTTTGGTCATTAAAGTAGTCCCTGTGTGACCGCTTACAACAAGCTTTATTCACATTTCATAGATGGAGAAAATACATATTGAACATTCCATTAAATATAAATATACATTTATACACACTCGGACACGCTTACATACACACAATTACAAGCACATTTCACTGCACCTTTTATTATTTTTACCTTTTTTTTTCCCTCCTGAATTTAAAGGTATGAGCCGCGCAATACCAAACAATAACTAAAGAGTGGATAACAGCATGGGACCAAAGTAAAAAAGCAAGACACGCATATAAAATCCTAAAAAAAAAAACCAAGCAAAAAATGTCAAATACAAGATGAACTAAAAATACCTATTAATAAAAAATTGCTGAGGCTCAAGCTTGGAACTGGATATTTCATGATTGAGGAACCCACATGTGAAGAGTGTCAAGAAACAAACACAAATAGACACTTTCTGGTGAACTGCAAGAAATATGACCAACAGAGGCAAAACATTAAGACATACTGTAGTAACCACAATGTAGAAATGAGTGAAGAAAATCTCATAGGCACAAAGATCCCTTCATTCATTCATTCATAACCCTCCATTCCCAAAGGAGCATAGGCCTTCAACAAACACATGCCAAGTCCTCCTGTCCCGTGCCATCATCTCAAGTTCTTTCCATGTTCTCCTCATCATTTTCACCTCTGTTTCCAACTCTCTTCTCCATGTACTTCTTGGTCTTCCTCTGCCTCTCTTGCCCTGGGGGTTCCAGAACAAGGACTGCCTTGTAATGCTATCAACAGGTTTCCTCAGTGTGTGTCCTATCCATCGCCATCGTCTTCTTCTCATTTCTTGTTCCACTGGCACTTGTCTAGTTCTTGTCATCAGTTACATGTTGGTAACCTTGTCATACCATTTTAATCCCTCTATTCTACGCAAGCACCCATTTATGAAAGTCTGTAGCTTTTTGGTTGTTGTCTTTGTTGTTCTCCATGTCTCAGAGCCATACAGTAGGACTGACTTCACATTTGAGTTGAAGATTCTTATTTTCGTGTGGTATCCGATTTCTCTTGATCTCCATATATTTCCCAATGCAATGAAAGCTCCTCTTGCCTTTTGTATTTTTATTTTGATATCGCTGTCTGTCCCTCCAACTTTGTCTATATTACTGCCAAGATATGTGTATGATTCTACATCTTGAATTGGTGTTTCTTCAAGTTCAACCCTGTTATCATTACCTGCATTTATTCTCATTATTTTTGTCTTTTCCCTGTGTATTTTCAGACCCAATTGCTGTGACCTCTCATCGAGTGTTTTCAATTTGTCCTGCATCTGATTACGGTTATGGGACAGAAGAGCCAAGTCATCAGCAAAATCCAGATCATCCAACTGCTTAGTCAGAGTCCACTGGATTCCATTTCTGTTGTGTGTTGTCGATGATCTCATAACCCAATCAAAGATCCCGTCAGAAATGCAAAAGTTAATAAAACACTATATTACCAAAACAAAAGCTAACATATAAAAAATAAATAAGGATCCGAGCCAGTAGTCCAAAACTGAGAAAGATTCACCCCAGATACATACAGATTAACCAAATAAAACATCCAGCGAAAATTAAAAACATACCAGATTAGACAATTGCATATTTTAGATTTAAAAAAAAAAAAAAAAAAAAAAAACATTATGAACTATAACTACAAAAGGAAAATACCTACTAGAGATAATATAGTATAAAATAAATACACACAAAAACATATTACAACAAAGGAAACACGTCCTGATATAACCAACAACCCCATGCACATGGTAGGTGGTTGAAAGGGGCGTGCTACTAAGAAAAGTAGCAAACACAGTAATAAAAATAAAAAAAAAAACACCAAACGTCGAAACCTTCCCACGAACGTACTTAGGGATCAGTTGGCAAGGTCAGACACTGACACTTTTACGACATCTAGAACTGTGGTACTTGAGAGGATAGGGGGACTCGGGAAGGGAGGGGGTACAGAAGGCAGAAAGCGGACTTACAAAATGTTAGGATGGACAGAGAATGAGATAGTAGTGAGACAGAGGGAGGGCCGTTGGGGAAAGAAAGAGTCATTTTACGAATCAAGGCTGCCTCGTTAAAGAAGAGGTACCATCTCAGGGGCTATTGATAAAACTTTCTGACGAAAAATGTGCAGAAATAAACCAGCATAATTTTCATAAAAGGCGACTAAGGTTTTATTATAAATAATGGGTCAAGATGGCGGCGTGGTAGGCCGCACTTTTGTGTTGTGCATTTCATGTCGTCGTTTTGGAGTCTGCATCTGTGGTAACAGCCCTTATTAAGGCTGTATGAGTTTGTAGTGTGTTTGGCTTTTTCTGGATTATGTTGCTAAGTATTTTAAAGATGAAAACATCAAGTTTGCCTATCATGTGAGTTCGCTGTTTGTGTTGATACAAATAGCCAAGATGGCGGTTTTGTGATGTATCGATCGGACAGTGTTTCAAAACATTGGATGGGTTTGAAAAAAAAATCGAAAAAAGGTGATTCGTCTTACGAGGACAAAAGACAAAGAAAATAGTCTACGTTACGGCCACAAGGCCTTCGTCAGGAAAGGAAAGAAAGTGAAGGCTAGATAGGACACATAAAAACTAAATAAAATAAAAACTGGGTACTTCCCTGAAGGCAAGAACCGAAATTCTATCAAAATCGCTGTCTGTTTGTAAGCGCGTGGCTGAACAGAAAAATGACTTCCGCCGCCGGATGTACACAATGCATACTAAGAAACTAAAAAACGAAACCGGAAAATAAACTACCCAACGTGATAAAAGTGGGGACTGGAAATAGAAGGGGACAGAATGAGTGGGAGATAAATAAATATGAAATAAAAAAATGTATATGGCATACAAATAGAAGAATAGAATAAGAGTGGAAAGAGTAAAATAGAGCAAGAGAGGAGAGGGTGACCTCAGACAAAGGTGTGAAAAGTGTTGAGACCGGCTGGTTTTAGACACCCCATGCGGTGGATAAGACGGTTCCCCTCCACTTCCTTTTTTCAAAACATTACAGATTTATTGAGGACTATTGTTACTGCTCCAGGTACATTTTTGTATGTACCTGCAAGGATACTCGGAGAGGAGATGGGCACCGCCAAGCAAACCTCTTGCCCACTGAAATGCTATGATGGAAAGTCAACTCAGTAATAATTTGCCGGATCGGCCGATGCCCGGATTAACAACGACCGCGCTCTCATCCCCTGAGAGTGATAAGTCAGTGAATGGGGTACAAACACCTGTTTTGAAACTTCCTAGAGAAAGTTTTGTTGTTGGAACTTGGAATGTACGCACGCTATATGCGTGTGGAAAAGTCAAAGAACTAACACATGAACTTGTTAGATACTCGTGGGACATCCTGGGCCTAGCAGAAGTCAGATGGACAGGATTAGGTGAATCAATAACGGATGATGGTCACAAAATTTGGTTTAGTGGAGATGAGTCTAAACATCAGCATGGGGTAGGTTTTATCGTACATAAAGATAGATTGAACTCTGTCATCAGCTGCACCCCAATAAATAGCAGGCTTATCACCATTCGTATTGCAGCACATCCAAAGAACATCTCCATCATACAGGTATATGCCCCCACTACTGACTATGAGGATGAGGCAATTGATACATTTTATGACAATCTGGATGAAGCAATTAAGAAAATTCCAAAGAAAGATCTTCTCATCGTGTTAGGTGATTGGAATGCTAAAATAGGGCCAGATGCATACGGTCACTGGGCTGGTACAGAGGGGAGATTTGGGACAGGTGAAACCAACGATCGAGGACTAAGGCTACTAGAATTTGCCAGCAACTATAAACTAACCATTGCAAATACACTATTTCCTCATAAGTTATCAAGAAGAACAACGTGGCATGCCCCAAAAACTGAGATACATGGCCAAATTGATTTTATTCTTGTATCCAAAAGATTCAAGTCCAGTATTAATAAAGCCAAGACTAGGACTTTTCCTCGCGCCGACATTGGTAGTGATCACGACATGGTATTGATGACGCTCAAGCTTAAACTTAAAAAGAACTATAATCAAAACAGATGTTCTCAGTTAAGATTCAATTTAGACATACTGAAAGATCCAGAAATCGCGGGAATCTTTGAGGCAACTGTTGGAGGAAAATTCGCAGCTCTCAACTTTTTGGAAGATGATATCAACTCAATCACAGAGAACATGAAAGACGTGCTCATTGAATCAGCAACAGAAATACTTGGTAAAAGAAAGAAAATAAACAAACCATGGGTTACAGATGACATTCTGAAGTTATGTGATACACGGCGGGAAATGAAAAAGGTTAAGAAAGAGGTTCCTGAAGCAGCATGGCAATACATTATGGTGAATAAAAATATTAGGAAGAAAATGAAACAGGCCAAAGAAAAATGGGTAGCTGATCAATGTGAGTCCATTAATACGGGGCTAATAAAAGGTAACAGCAAGGCAGCTTTTGACACATTAAGAAAACTATCAAAACCCCAACAGCCCAGGGTAACTGTCATAGAAGATAGCAATGGGGCTCTGCTCAATGAAAAAACAGCTGTAATGAGAAGGTGGACAGAATATTGTAAAGAATTATATAACTGTAAACTTGACACTGACTTAGGCATATTAAACAACACAGGGAACTCGGAAATGCAGCAATATTACGGGAAGAAGTGGAAGAGGCTATATGTTCGATGAAAGGAGGGAAGTCATCGGGTGTGGATAATATCCCAGCAGAGCTCTTGAAATATGGAGGACCAGATATAGTAAAAATCATGACAACAATTTGCCAGAAGATATGGAGTACAAAAAAATGGCCAAAAGAATGGACGCAGTCATTAGTAATACCGCTTCCAAAGAAAGGAAATCTAAAAATGTGCAAGAACTACAGAACCATTAGCCTTATTAGTCATCTAAGTAAGGTGATGTTAAGGATACTTTTGAACAGAATAAAACAGAAATCAGAAGAAATCTTGTCAGAGGAACAGGCTGGCTTTAGACCAAAAAGAAGTACCTCAGAACAAATCTTCAATATTAGATTACTTATCGAAAAACATCTCCAACATCAACACGATTTATACCATAACTTCATTGATTTCACAAAAGCCTTTGATCGAGTCTGGCATGAAGGCTTATGGCAAGTAATGAGAAAATTCAATTTTGATACTAACATCATAGATATCATTGAAGCACTATACTACATATTGATACTAACATCATAGATATCATTGAAGCACTATACAAGGACGCAAGCAGTGCTGTTTTTGCAAGCACCGACATTGGAGAATTTTTCAAAACAACTGTAGGAGTTCGCCAAGGATGTATCCTGTCACCAGTGCTCTTTAATATATATCTAGAACATATTATGCAGAAGGCTCTCTACGATTATAAATCAACCATATCGATTGGAGGCCGACCTCTGTGCAACCTACGTTTTGCTGATGATATTGATCTGATAGCTGGATCAGAATCAGAACTTCAAGACCTTACCTCTAGACTGGAGAAAGTAACAAGAACGTATGGGATGGAAATTAATATAGAAAAAAGCAAGATATTGGTGAATAGCCATAAGAAACATGTTCCGACCAACATTACGTTAAATGGGCAAACGTTAGAAGAAGTTAACACCTTTAAATATCTCGGGTCCACTATATGTAGTGATGGAAGATCAAGTAAAGAAATCAAGACAAGACTTGAGATGGCCTCAGCTGCCATGACAAGGTTGAATGTGATCTGGAAAAGTAACATCAGTTTTCCTGTGAAGATCAAATTATACAAATCACTTGTATTATCTATTCTCTTGTATGGATGTGAGGGCTGGACACTCACTGCAGATACGGAGCGAAGGATTCAGGCTTTCGAGCATAAATGTTATAGAAGAATTTTGCGCATTTGCTATAAAGAGCACAAAACAAATGTCTGGTGCCACGAAAACAAAAATTTGTCATGGGACAATGTGATTTTTTCAGATGAATGTTTGGTCTTATCCTGCTCAAATAAATATTTGGACGAAAGACTGTAACGCCTGTGTACCAGCGACCGAAACATACCCAGAAATTCCATCATTGGGGAGGGGTGTCAGCAAGAGGTGCCACCCCACTGTGTGTTTTCACAGGAATTCTCACGAAAGAAAGGTACATCGACATACTAGAGAGACACCTTCTGCCATTTATGCAGGTCAAGTACCCCGATGGGTGCACATTTCAACATGACAATGACCCAAAACATACAGCTCATACCACCAAAGCATGGCTGCAAGAGAAGAATGTGATAGTGCTGAAGTGGCCCAGCAACAGTCTCGACCTAAACCCAATTGAAAACGTTTGGGAACTACTCAAGAATCATTTAAAAAAGAGTGGACTCGGAGACGTTGAACAATTGAAGAAGGAAGCTGAAAAATACTCGGACAGTCGGACTCACAATTACCTACAAACACTTGTGGGAAGTATGCCTCGCCGCATCCAGGCTTGCCTTGCTGGAGAAGGCAACATTATATTGTACTGAAACCACTGTTAATAGATAGGGGAGATACCAATCTTCCTCTGGGCATACAGTTTTTATTATTATTTGCTTCTATGAGTGTGCTGTGTTGCGAAAATATGACTGCCATTTTTTTGGGCAAAGTACTGTTTGTATATATTGTGACAAAGGAATCTTCTAGCAATAAGTTTCGTTCAGGAGGTCCATCAAATATAGATGTCATTGAAATGTCGCCAGTAGTATAAGTCGACTAAGTTATTGACTGATTTCATATATTAATAATGCCAGATCTACCATGAAAGTATCTGTATGATCCGACACAGCCATTTGTATTATTGATGACTAATGGCCATAATGTCTGCATCTTCGTTATCGTAGATAAACTGCTGACATTTTATAATCAAGACATGGGTCCAGTTACCTTACTTACCACCGTCACATTTGACGTTCGTTCCAGTTTGCCATCGATTTCTTTACATCCCACCTTTGTAACATTCGCGTTGAATATTGTAAGTCGGCAAGAGAGTCTTTAAGCCCGACGTTTCCTGGCATCGCCCTTGGCAGTGGTATCAGTCCGTTACATCCATGTAGCAGTCCGTGACTTGGAAGTTGGCAATATCTAGTGAAGCTCCAACATCTGGATATTTGTCCTACTACACCTGGTGGGCCAGTCTAAGGGGAGCAAAATGAATTTCCAATGAAAGATCGGTTGAAAATTTCAAAGTATCCAGCTCTTTCAAGGCGACATCATCACGTACTTGGGATTTAAGATACTGTCATTCAAGGTCAAGGTCAACGCTGGACTTCATCTACCACAGTCAACGTTGGACGGCGTCACGTTTTTACTTTAACATGTTTATTGTGGCGCAGTCATGCAGCACCCGAGTTCCAAAACCGCAAGCTCTGCGAGCGCCGGGAAATTTTTTCTTTTGATACAGATAAGTTGAACTGTTGTTCTGTACACCATTGCATGTCTAGTTGAGCCTTTTCTTTAATATGCCCACATTCATTTTATTCTGTGTTATATGTTCCATGTTCTTCGTGGGCGGTTGGGAGGTCGATCTGACAAACGAGGTTCATCTCGAAGCTGATTCGGGCTCTTATCAGATAATCTATAGGATGTAGATTGTGAGTTTTAATTGAGCGGTAATTTCGGTTTAAGGCTAAAAACCTTGCTGAAGTTCTGATCGCTACTTGTCTCTTACAACAGTAATCGCTTAGCTGTGACGTCAAGTTTTGCTTATTGTTGTTATCGTATTAATTTCTTATATGTACCTTATTTTTATGATGTATTTTGTTTGTGACCGTCCTTCTCAATCTGGCTATTGGTTATTTGTATACACCATTTATGTTTATACATTGTATTGTTGCTTGTCTTGTCATTGTTATCGCAGTGTCATTGCATTCTTTGCAATATTCTTTTTTTAGTTCTACTTTATTGTTCAGTTGATTCTGCGAACGTTGCCATTTGTTCTTTAATATAGTGTCTTTGTCCTATTGTTTGCATTGTCTACTTCTGTTATGCTCTTGTAATATTATAATGCATACTTTTATGATTAATTAATAACATTGTTTACAGTTAGGAGGTAATTGTGCAAGTTCTGTGGACAGGAACTTATTGCATTTGTAAGGAATAAATACATTTTAAATTATTTGATAAAAGAAAAATCTTTCTAAGGAAGTAAGATTGCTCATACACATTTGTCATAATGGCATCTTTGGATTACTTCATTAAACAAGGTAAATCTTTTGGTATGACTACTGAGGAAGTAAAACAATTCGCACTTGTCGAATATGAAAAGGTTCAGAAGCTAGAAGCAAAAAAATTAGAGGCGGAAGAAAATGAAAAAAAACTTCACATGGAACTTGAGAATAGAAAATTAACTGCTGCAGAAAATGAAAAAAGATTTCAGCTTGAGGCTGCTGAAAATGAAAATAGAAGACAACATGAACAACAATTGATGTCATTAGAGCTTGAAAAAATTAAATTAATGAATGAATGCTCACAATGCTCAGGTTGGTCAAGCTTCCTCTAACAGGGAAAATACTAGGTATTTCAATTTAAAATTGCCACGATTTAGTCCACCTGCAGATAATATACTATTTTATTTATATAGGTTTCAAACTATATGTGAGGCCAACAAGATTGAAAAATCGCAGTATTGCGCACATTTGTTACAGCTACTTACAGGCAAAACAATGACAACAGTTAATCTGTTGAAAGAAACTGACAAAAATAACTATGATGCTGTCAGAGCTGCTTTGCTTAGAAAATTTCATTTTGACAAGGATGGCTACCGCCTCCGTTTTAAATCACTGATACCGGAAAACGGAAAAGATTTTAGTGATTTCATCTCACACATACGTCTCACATTTGACAGATGGGTTGAATTATCTAAGATTGAACGTTCATATGACGCTCTTGTAGATTTATTACTACGTGACAAGGGTATGTCTTCGGTTAACCCCTCATTTCTTTCGTTCTTGCATGAACGTAAGCCAGCAAATTTAAATGATATGGAGCAAAACTGTAGACAATATTGTACCGCACATCCAAACATGGTAGTTAGCAATTCTCATGTTAGAGATGAATTGCCTGTTGCATTTCCCATGCAACACGGAAGCCATTTCCGAAATCGCTCTCTCAGTAATGATAGGAACTTTAAAGGGAAATCATTTCGAAATGGCTCTCCATATCAACAAAATTGGGCTCAATCTTATATGTCACGTGATTCTAATATGAATAATTTTGGTAATTATCAAGGTAATAACCACAACAATCATTGGCAATCAAGTTCAAATTTTTCTAACAGTCGACATAATTCTCCAAACAAACAGTATGGTCAAAGGGACAATAGTCTACAACAATAATTGGAGATCAAATCCCCAATAGTCGTCCAGTCTCTGTTATACGTGTATGCCCCGTATACTGGGATTATTATTTTGATTAGATCTCTCCAATTTTATTGGTTTGTAAACTCATTGCCCCCTTTTGGACCATACCTGCTTTGTTTTTGTTTTTGGAGGGAATTTTATGTCGACGGAACTTTAGGAAAAAGAAAAAAAAAATTTGAACTTTGAATTTGCCAAATGGGATGATTGGGTTTGTGGTTTTTTTATTACCTTTGATTATAAATATTAACCCAAAATTATTTCATATTTTAGAAAATCTGCGCTGGACTATTTAAAAAGAAAATTGAAGCCCAAATTTTTTGTTTTTTTCCAGTAGTTTTGATATGGAGAGGCCCATTTTCGAAAAATGATTTTTTCCCTTTTAAAAGAAATTGAAAAAATTCTTTATCTTATCTCTCCTCGGTTTTTTTTTAAAGTTTTTCCTAATCATTACTGAGGAGGAAGCTAAATTTCGGGGGAAATACAGAAATTGGCACCTTCCCGTGTTGC
Source organism: Oreohelix idahoensis (assembly GCA_024509875.1). Classification (NCBI taxonomy): domain Eukaryota; kingdom Metazoa; phylum Mollusca; class Gastropoda; order Stylommatophora; family Oreohelicidae; genus Oreohelix; species Oreohelix idahoensis. Next base: position 4,197 of record JAMPIV010000264.1, on the reverse strand, counting down.
ATGGGAAAATTGGCAAACAAAAAAACAGGCAACCCAATTCATCTCTAACATGAGAAATTGCTAACTACCATTGTTTTTTGGATGTTTTGCGGTACAATATTGTCTACAGTTTTTGCTCCATATCATTTTTTAAAATTTGCTGGCTTTACGTTCATGCAAGAAAAAACGAAAAAAGAAATGAGGGGTTTAAACCGAAGACATAACACCATTGTCACGTAAGTAATAAATCTACAAGACAAAGCGTCCATATTGAACGTTCAATCTTAGATAATTCAAACCCATCTGTCAAATGTGAGACGTATGTGTGTGAGATGAAATCACTAAAATCTTTTCCGTTTTTATCCGGTATCAGTGATTTAAAAAACGGAGGCGGTAGCCATCCTTGTCAAAATGAAAAATTTTTCTAAGCAAAGCAGCTCTGACAGCATCATAGTTATTTTTTGTCAGTTTCTTTCTTTCAACAGATTAACTGTTGTCATTGTTTTGCCTGTAAGTAAGCTGTAACAAATGTTGCGCAATACTGCGATTTTTCAATCTTGTTGGTCCTCACATATAGTTTTGAAAAAAAAACTATATAAAATAAAATAGTATAATTATCTGCAGGTGGACTAAATCGTGGCAATTTTAAATTGAAATACCTAGTATTTTTTTTCCCTGTTTAGAGGAAAGCTTGACCAACCTGAGCATTGTTGAGCATTCATTCATTAATTTAAATTTTTTTTTTTTTCAAGCTCTAATGGGGGGGGAAACATCAATTGTTTGTTTTCATGTTGTCTTCTATTTTTCATTTTCAGCAGCCTCAAGCTGAAAAAAATCTTTTTTTCATTTTTCTGCAGCAGTTAATTTTCTATTCTCAAGTTCCCATGTGAAGTTTTTTTTTTTTTTTTTTTCATTTTTTCGTTTCCGCCTCTAATTTTTTTTTTTTTGCTTCTAGCTTCTGAACCTTTTCATATTCGACAAGTGCGAATTGTTTTACATCTTCAGTAGTCATACCAATGGATTTACCCTGTTTAATGAAGTAATCCAAAGATGCCATTATGACAAATGTGTATGAGCAATCTTACTTCCTTAGAAAGATTTTTTTTTTCAAATAATTTAAAAGTTATTTATACCTTACAAGTGCAATAAGTTCCTGTCCATAGAACTTGCACAATTACTTCCTAACTGTAAAACAATGTTATTAATTAATCATAAAAGTATGCATTATAATATTACAAGAGCATAAACAGAAGTAGACAATGCAAACAATAGGACAAAAAGACACTATATTAAAAAGAACAAATGGCAAAACGTTCGCAGAATCAACTGAACAATAAAGTAGAACTAAAAAAAGAATATTGCAAAGAATGCAATGACACTGCGATAACAATGACAAGACAAGCAACAATACAATGTATAAACATAAATGGTGTATACAAATAACCAAATAGCCAGATTGAGAAGGACGGTCACAAACAAAAATACATCATAAAAAAAAAAATAAGGTACATATAAGAAAATTAATACGATAACAACAATAAGCAAAACTTTACGTCACAGCTAAGCGATTTACTGTGTTGTAAGAGACAAGTAGCGGATTCAGAACTTCAGCAAGGTTTTTTTTTTAGCCTTAAACCGAAATTACCGCTCAATTAAAACTCACAATCTACATCCTATAGATTATCTGATAAGAGCCCGAATCAGCTTCGAGATGAACCTCGTTTGTCAGATCGACCTCTCAACCGCCCACACGAAAGAACATGGAACATATAACACAGAATAAAATGAATGTGGGCATATTAAAGAAAAAAAAAAAGGCTCAACTAGACATGCAATGGTGTACAGAACAACAGTTCAAACCTTATCTGTATCAAAAGAAAAAAAAAAAAAAAAAAAAAATTTTTCCCGGCGCTCGCAGAGCTTGCGGTTTTTGGAACTCGGGTGCTGCATGACTGCTGCGCCACAATAAACATGTTTAAAGTAAAAAAAAAACGTGGGGGGGACGCCGTCCAACGTTTTATTTTGACTGTGGTAGATTTGAAAAAGTCCAGCGTTGACCTTGACCTTGAATGACAGTATCTTAAATCCCAAGTACGTGATGATGTCGCCTTGAAAGAGCTGGATACTTTGAAATTTTTCAACCGATCTTTCATTGGAAAATTCATTTTGCTCCCCTTAGACTGGCCCACCAGGTGTAGTAGGACAAATATCCAGATGTTGGAGCTTCACTAGATATTGCCAACTTCCAAGTCACGGACTGCTACATGGATGTAACGGACTGATACCACTGCCAAGGGCGAGGCCAGGAAACGTCGGGCTTAAAGACTCTCTTGCCGACTTTACAATATTCAACGCGAATGTTACAAAGGTGGGGATGTAAAGAAATCGATGGCAAAAACTAGAACGAACGTCAAATGTGACGGTGGTAAGTAAGGTAACTGGACCCCATGTCTTGATTATAAAATGTCAGCAGTTTATCTACGATAACGAAGATGCAGACATTATGGCCATTAGTCATCAATAATAACAAAATGGCTGTGTCGGATCATACAGATACTTTTCATGGTAGATCTGGCATTATTAATATATGAAATTTCAGTCAATAAACTTAGTCGACTTATACTACTGGCGACATTTCAATGACATCTATATTTTGATGGACCTCCTGAACGAAAAACTTATTGCTAGAAGGGTATTCCTTTGTCACAATATATACAAACAGTACTTTGCCCCAAAAAAAAAAAATGGCAGTCATTATTTTCGCAACACAGCACACTCATAAGAAAGCAAATAATAATAAAAAAAAAACTGTATGCCCAGAGGAAGATTTTGGTTTCTCCCCTATCTATTAAAACAGTGGTTTCAGTACAATATAATGTTGCCTTCTCCAGCAAGGCAAGCCTGGATGCGGCGAGGCATACTTCCCACAAGTGTTTTTTGTAGGTAATTGTGAGTCCGACTGTCCGAGTATTTTTCAGCTTCCTTCTTCAATTGTTCAACGTCTCCGAGTCCCACTCTTTTTTTAAAAAAAATGATTCTTGAGTAGTTCCCAAACGTTTTTTTACCAATTGGGTTTTTAGGTCGAGACTGTTGCTGGGCCACTTCAGCACTATCACATTCTTCTCTTGCAGCCATGCTTTGGTGGTATGAGCTGTATGTTTTGGGTCATTGTCATGTTGAAACGTGCACCCATCGGGGTACTTGACCTGCATAAATGGCAGAAGGTGTCTCTCTAGTATGTCGATGTACCTTTCTTTCGTGAGAATTCCTGTGAAAACACACAGTGGGGTTGCACCTCTTGCTGACACCCCTCCCCCCCAATGATGGAATTTCTGGGTATGTTTCGGTCGCTGGTACACAGGCGTTACAGTCTTTTCGTCCAAAAATATTTATTATTTTGAGCAGGATAAGACCAAAAAACATTTCATCTGAAAAAATCACATTGTCCCATGAACAAATTTTTTTGTTTTTCGTGGCACCAGACATTTGTTTTTTTGTGCTCTTTATAGCAAATGCGCAAAATTCTTCTATAACATTTATGCTCGAAAGCCTGAATCCTTCGCTCCGTATCTGCAGTGAGTGTCCAGCCCTCACACCCATACAAGAGAATAGATAATACAATTGATTTGTATAATTTGATCTTCACAGGAAAACTGATGTTACTTTTCCAGATCACATTCAACCTTGTCATGGCAGCTGAGGCCATCTCAAGTCTTGTCTTGATTTCTTTACTTGATCTTTCATCACTACATATAGTTGGACCCCGAGATATTGTAAAGGTGTTTAACTTCTTCTAACGTTTTTGCCCATTTAACGTAATGTTTTGGTCGAACATGTTTTTATGGCTATTCACCAATATCTTGCTTTTTTCCTATATTAATTTCCATCCCATACGTTTCTTGTTTAACTTTCTCCAGTCTAGAGGTGAAGGGTCCCTTGAAGTTCTGATTCTGATCCAGCTATCAGATCAATATCATCAGCAAAACGTAGGTTGCACAGAGGTCGGCCTCCAATCGATATGGTTGATTTATAATCGTAGAGAGCCTCCTGCATAATATGTTCTAGATATATATTAAAGAGCACTGGTGACAGGATACATCCTTGGCGAACTCCTACAGTTGTTTTGAAAAATTCTCCAATGTCGTTGCTTGCAAAAACAGCACTGCTTGCGTCCTTGTATAGTGCTTCAATGATATCTATATGTTAGTATCAATGTAT
>JAMPIV010000263.1:0-94999 GCA_024509875.1 Oreohelix idahoensis | reverse complement strand
GGACCAGGAAACGCTCACTCACAATCTTCCTTTGCTTCAAGACAACGCGCCCTCTCACAAAGCACGGCTTGTGCAGCTAGCAGCCAACGATTTGAATATTGAAATTCTTCCACACCCACCACATTCTCCAGATTTGGCTCCATCAGACTTTTTTCTATTCCCAAATCTTAAAAAAAAAAAACAGCTAAAAGGAAATCATTTTGACAGCGATGAAGAGGTTATACTGGCATGTGATGACTGGTTTAGTTTGAAAAATAGGGTGTTCTACTCCCAAGGTCTTTTCAAGGTCAAGCAGAGATGACAGAAGTGTGTCAATTCAGACGGTGGCTATATTGAAAAGGAATAAACACTATACAAAATTTCAGCTCTCTGTGATATGTCCTTCATGGTCAGGCCCAAGACTTATGTCAATCCCCTTGTACTAGCATTTATTAGACGTAAAAAGTACTATCCGTGTACTAGCATTATTAGACGTAAAAAGTATTATCCGTGTACTAGCATGTATTAGACGTAAAAAGTACTATCCGTGTACTAGCATTATTAGACGTAAAAAGTATTATCCATGTACTAGCATGTATTAGACGTAAAAAGCACTATCCGTTTGCTACCATTATAAGACGTAAAAGGTATTATCTGTGTACTAGCATGTATTAGACGTAAAAAGTACTATCCGTGTACTAGCATTATTAGACGTAAAAAGTATTATCCGTGTACTAGCATGTATTAGACGTAAAAGGTACTATCCGCGTACTAGCATTATTAGACGTAAAAAGTACTATCCGTGTACTAGCATTATTAGACGTAAAAAGCGAACCAGAGCTGGTCAAGACCGCACTCCACCTCCACGTGGTGGTCCTGGAAACAGTCTGCAGCAGTGCAGTCTGGCTGAGCGAGTGCGGATCGCAATGGGAAGGCAAACCCGGTCCCTAAAAAATGCCGTGCTGAAGTCGGATGTGTCGACCAAAAGGTGCAGATATCACAGCTTAGGCGTAAACAGACACAACGCAACCACCGTCCTTTTCAGGGCGAATGAAGAAGAAGAAGACGTAAAAAGTATTATCCGTGTACTAGCATGTATTAGACGTAAAAAGTACTATCCGTGTACTAGCATTACTGGATGTAAAAAGTACTATCTCTTCTGTTTGTTTATATATATATATATATATATATATATATATATATATATATATATATATATATATATATATATATATATATATATATATATATATATATATATATATATATATATATATATATATATATATATATATATATATATATATATATATATATATATATATATATATATATATATATATATATATATATATTGTGTATGTTTCGTGAGCACGCTTCGCACTTGCAGTCACTAGTGTTGGAAACGGTCAGATCCTCTCTGTTCGTTTTCAGAAATACCCATCTCCAAGTCAACAAGACTAGACCATGGGGCGGGAACATGACTCTGCTCGCCTGAAAAGGAACGGGCTCGGCCAGACTATAAATTTGCAAAGACACGCCACGAATGAACGATAAACATATAAGCCCAAACATAGTTAATATGCTGACGCTGGAGTTGGGTTGGCCACGTCCTCAGAAGAGACCTTGATCCCATCACAAGAACAGCATATTCCCAATATGTCTCAATGGGCGGGCGTGAAAAGGGATCCTTTACTTTTTTTTTTTTTTTTGAACATTCTGTGCCTCTCTATGGTTCGGAATGCTGGACAGTAACAAAGAAGGAATTGTCGAAATTGTCCTCTTTCCACACAATCTGCCTAAGGAAAATCCTCCGAATGCCATCACCATCCAAGAGGACATGTACACCATCATAGCTGGCAGACGCTGGAGTTGGGTTGGCCACGTCCTCAGAAGAGACCCTGATGCCATCACAAGAACAGCTATAATATGGACCCTTGAAAGAAAGCGAAAGAGAGGCTGACCAAAAACAACTTGGAGGAGAACTGTGGAGGCCGAGATGCAAACAATGAACCAGAGCTGGGGCACTGCACGGAGGATGGCCGCCGACCGAGCAAAGTGAAGCAGTTTGTTGCTGCCCTTCAAGACGCCACCAGGCGTGATGACCACAGACTGCTTGTGACGGAATAACTGTGTCGATCTCTTCTCCTCTCCGGCAGTAGTCAGTTACATTTGTTGTGAGTACTGATTACGTGAAATTTTCAGTGGTCGGCACATTCTCTGCTGTCAAGCAAATATTTGGTATTTTCAAATCATCTTACACTCCCTACAGTAATAAGTCGTCATGTTTGTTTGCCCGCTTGACCTTCTTAAGAGTAGGCGGATGATGCAACATGAATCGACAATCCTGTGATAAATATTCTCGTATACCAGACCGCCTTTTTAACACGAAAAATCGCGCAGCGAATTTGTTTAATCGCTGATAAGGCGAGTGTAACTTTCTCATCCAGATGGTAATACGACAAATTGTGTTTACCTGGGAGTGCCAGGCAATAAATTATCGACCTGCTGGCAAGCATTCGGCAGACTCAACATGACACAATCGCTTCCTGTACGACTCAATACGAACATATTACTTTAGATAAAAATAAGGAGTTGTATTTGCAAATAGTACGGAAATCTCATTTCCATATTTGGAAGACATGACCTTTGCATTAACGCATATAAATTTCCTAGTGGAAATATTTTGAATTACCCCACCAAAACACACAGGTTTTGACATGATTGGAGGGCATTTGAAACATAAGAAAAACAAAATTCATGCTTGGACCCTACCTAAATCGTAACAAAGTACTGCGGGGGGAGCAAAGTGTAACTTAACCTGACACTTTAGTTAATTTAGAACACTGTGAAAATAAACTTCGCGCCAAGAAGACAATCAGACCTTGCCAGAGTTAAGAATAGCAGCAGATTTCATTAACAGATCGGACCTTGTTTGAGCATCTTGAGGACCTAGAGCCCAGGAAAACTCATAAAACCATTTTAACACGGAAAACTGTAATCTGAGGAAACTGTAACAAGTCAAAGTGGGAACTTATTGCTAAAATAACAACACCCCAGACCACGTGTAAGAGGCATCGTCAAGCTGCCTTAAACTATTTCTCCGAGCCAGCATTCTGAGAGCCTAAAGATTAGCGTAAGTTGTACATTTTAAATTATATATTTTGCATTATTAACATGTGAAATAATATTTATATACTGACATGTGAATATTAATATGTGAAAATTGCTAGTGGATGTCCAAGTCATACGAGGCTGGCAACCTCAGCATATAGAATGAAGATTTCATGAACCACCACTGCAAGGGCTGGTGACTGCTTTATGCGAGTTTCTTATAGAGAACTAAAAGCAGAGGTATTCTCAAGTTTCATATGGAGCAGGGAGGGAATGATGAGAGAATAATGTACATACTTATTATATTATTAACATTTTCAACCAGTGTAGATGTAAATGTAAACATATTCACTCTAAAAGTAATGGAAGGTTTCAACCTTTTCAACCAATGTAAAGGTAAATATAAATCTTTTCAACCTAAATGTAATGAATGTTTTTTCGCTCAATGAGATTAAGATTAATTCTCATCGAGGGTAACGTTCTGAGGTAGATGGGATGGTGGAAGGAAAAGAGGGGGGCACATCAGTGTGTGTCAGTAAAACGCAATACTCAAGAGAGTATTTGTTCTCTTCTTTTGTAATACTAGTCGGTGGTACCAACTGAGGGTACTATCTCTGGAACAAGTGAGGGTATAAGTGGCCTGAAGTCGACGCTAGACATCATCATCAGACGGGTCTTAGAGACGCGGGACCAGCTTGGTAGTTACTCCCTGACACGTCTTGGAACGTGCTACAACTTTCAAACTTGACCAATGATGAGTGTGATCCAGTCATCTATCTACAAAGAACCAAACATCAGCTGGAGCAGAACAGACAAACTCATTGGCAGCTAAGTAGAAACATAAAGGCTGCCAAGTGAACTATCCCAGTTTTAACGCCATAACATCACCCAGCGATGATAACTTTTTCTATAAGGAATTATTCATTTTTATAACAGTTAAAACATAATTGATTATTAAATTTGTTACTTGTATAAAGACAAATGTAAAGTTGATTTAATCATTTTGAATGTACTACAACCGTATGTCTCAGACCATTTCTTAAATACACTCAAACAGAGCTTTACAATAATAATAAGAGGAAATTCGCTGAATTAAATCAGCTGGGGGCTTGAACAAGCTAACGAATTATAAGAAAACCCTATCCTTCACAAAAGTTGGCAGCAGATACTAGAGTTAATATTTGCTCAGCCTCAAGCAGCATCGTTATCGCTTTTCTGAATATCTTTTGGACACATCCTTGAGGTAGAAGCTTCATTATCCTTCTACCTACAACTCTGCCAAGAGTAATCTTGTGCTAAGGTAGACACCTTTGAAGACCCACATTCGTTACCCTTGAGTTTTGGCCACTGTTGGACCACTACTGCAGAGCTAAGGGAAGACAACCCGTGACACTGCTTTGACAGTAGCCGGTTAAGGATCAAAGAATAAGAAGAAGAAGATGAATGAAGCAGACAGTGAGTATTCAGTTGTTTTTATATTTTCACATTTTCCATTGTCTGTTTTCAATTGTTCGTATGTTTTCAGACTTTCCAGTTAAAACCTGTTCTCAGAGTTTCAAATGTTCCATTTATAGTTGTGGGTTTATATAAACACAGCCGGCCCCAGGGATTTTTCAAGGCGGTGTGAGGTGTCATTTTGGCTACTCCCTCACCCTCACCCGTACCGTATTGTACTGTTTGTTCTCCTATGAGGGTCATTTTTATACTACTGAGATTGGGTCACACTATAATTTCCGCAGCTTTTGTTAATTTTGGCGCAACGCCCCCCCCCCCCCCCTCCCCCTTTCCGAAGACGGTGCCCGGTGTGGAAGCACCGCTCGCATCTCCCAAGAGCCAGCTCTGCATATATATCTTTCTCACCCTTTTTATCATAAACTCTGTCTAGTTCTGTCTATCCTTCTACATTACATTATATGACCATAGCCTCAGTATTTTTCCTAGTTTCTTTTCAGGTCAGCTTTATACGGAATTGGCGTTGATCATAGAGGAGGCTGATTTCTCTTCCCACCATGACTTTCTGACCTTCTAATCTATTTTTATCACAGCCTGTTGTTAACGAAATGCGCAGAATGACATGCGTGTGTTATTCCACATCCAGTACAATCGTGAATTACATGCATATTGCTTATTATCTCTTTAGTGAAAGCAGGCCCATGTAATGTTTGAAACATGTTCAATGACAGCGCTATTTTCATGCTGTCTTACACAGGGGATATATTTAGCCATGCTCATATGTTATTATTTTAGGTGTCACGCGGCCTTCATGCGTCATCCTTATCCTTCTAATCTCTACGTCTCTTTTCTCATGCTCACACATGATCAAACAGAAGAGCTAGTATTTGTTTACCTGAAATAACAAGAGAAAATATTTTGCTTCATATTCTTTATCCCTTGATTCACCACCAACTCGTGTTTAGAGATAAAATGCTTTTTTCCTGTCTTTACCATATTTAGTGAATTCATAAATATATATATATATACGGTGAAACTCACTGCAATGGGAGCGTAATCCACCTACTTACACAAGAGTAATCTTGAGCGAAGGTTGCTACCTTTGAAAAACTCATATTTTTACCCAAACTGTTAGGATATTGGTGGGCCACTAGGACAGATCAAGGGAGACAACCCGCGACAAAGTATGAAAAGAAAATGGGACAGTTCAGAATAAGCCTATACTAATGGGGAAAAAATGTCCAAAAGAGGAGAAAGAAAAATGAATTAAAGGATGACAGATAACATCTTAAGTACGAGTAAAATAGCAGAAAGACCGTGGGAAAACGGCGGACAGAAACAAAATGCAAGCAAACAGGTAAATATAAAAGGTAAAAACAGTCGCCTATCAGATATGGCCATAGGGAAGTCAAGTGTAAGAGACGTCACAATACTAGTCCGACTTTATGAGTTGGGGTGACCAGTTCACTTCCACGTTGCCTTTACCTTCCTTAACTCAAGAGCAGGCAGGTACCCATTTAAAGCTGGTGTCGATCCCGGAACTCGATAATTTTTCCTTGAGAGCCAAGCGAACATGGAAATAAAACAAGACACCAGAGGTATGTATGAAAAGTAAAGAAAAACTTGGTCAAAGAGGGAGCTTATCAAGAACAAGAATGTGCAAATTCTGCACGATGAAAAGGATATATCAGAAAGATTTGGCAAAATATGTAAGATAACAATTCCAAGACAACAGAGGCAACAAATCCTCACCATACATTACATTAACAACAGCCCAAAAATACTCCCATCAGAAGCAGAGAAAGCTATAAATATGATGCGAAAAGGAAAAACAGCAGGTATGGACAACATTAAAAACATAAATGATAGAAGCTTTACAGGACTTTAGTGTAAATAAAATTACGAATCTATGTAACGATACATACAACATGACCGGAAGAAATCAATCTTTATATCTTTGACCAAAAATATTTGTGAAGCAGAATTATCAGACTTTAGATTAATCAGTCTGATGAGTCGCACAATTAAAATAATGCTCAAGATCTGTCACGAATTGCCTCCCCTGCTTTGCAATAGTGGTCCAACAGGGGCCAAAACTCAAGAGTATCTAAATGGGTCGTCAAAAGGTATCTACCTTCGCACAAGATTACTCTTGGCAGAGATGTAGATAGAAGGTTAATGACGCTTCTACCTTATGGGAGTTTCACAAAATAATTCAGAAGTCAAGAACAATGCTGCTTAGCGCTGAACATTTGTTAACTTATATCTGTCCGTCGCCTTTTGTGAAGGATTTAAGCAATGGTTTTTAGCCCGTTCAAGCCCCCCACTGAGTTAATTCAGCGAATTTCCTCTTATAATGGTATAGCTCTGTTTAGAGGTAAATATATGTCTAGATGTATACAAATGTATGAAATATTCTGGCATACGTTTGCTTTCATACATGTAATAACTGAATCAACTATGTTTGTTTAGTTTTTAAATAACATGTAACAAATTTAATAATCAATTAGTATTAACAGTTTAAAATAAATAAAATGCTGGTGACTTTTATATTGGAATAAAATTTTCTCTTCACGGAGATTTAGGATGAGGATATAGAAAATTATGCCCTTTTTCGCTGGTGCCTTTTTATAAGCACTTAACTGATATAAGGGAGTCCTGCAGCTGCGGTTTTCGTCACTTCTTGGTTATTAGTGTACTTCTCTCACACGAGTGGCGTAGTAACTTCAGTACTCCGAATCGTCTGATAGCTTGTAACCACGAACTTTTAAACAAAATAGAAAAACAAATGCCTCTGCTAAGAACATTTGTTGGATGCAGCCTAACAGGCGCTGTCTCGCTGTCCACCCACCAATGTTAATCTCTGAGAAGAATTAAATTTCAGAGTACACAGTGTAGCTCAGGGAAGATGATTAAAATCACCAATATACTTCCGGGTATTAAACTAGGAAAATGTGTCTGGACGTGTCGTGAAATTCTAAATCCACATATATAAATTAAAAAGTAAATTAATAAAAGGAAAGAAGACTGGTAAAGACCCGTGCTTTCCAATAGCGTACACCTACGTTGTAGAATGCCATAATGGCTGAACCAGAAAACCCCTTTTTCTGCTCCGTCTGCATAAAACTACACGCGTTTCTAAAAAGACAACTAGTACTGTGTTTCTTAGAAAACCTTGAGATACGCAAGCTGCTTAATGACCTAGATACACAAATACTAGCATTAATTTCATTTTATACACTGCGTAACTAAAAGACAGACGGCCTTAGAAGAGAGAGAGAGAGAAGGAGGAACGTATGCAACACTAACACGCAGTCTCGCGATATAAATTAATGCCACCCCCAACGCGAAAGGCATGAAGCACTAATTTTTTTCAAATAGACAGTGATAAAAAACACTACCAAAACATGATTAATGCTTATTAGGAAACATGACATTCTACTGTTTTATGTCTGAAATCCTGACATTAGTCTGACAGAACAGTCGAAAAGGCAGGACAGGTGGCGGTTCTAAATCGAAAAAAATAAAAAATAAAACGACTATCCTAGAAAATACATATTTTGAACGCAGCCACTTAGCTCCATTAAAACTTATATTTGGGTGCCTTAGGACTTGCTGACAAAGAATATGTTAGGTGTTAAGCAATTAGTCTAATAATTAACAAATTATAGCCATAATACTAGAGTGGTGCTGTCAGACAACACAGGATCATTTTTGCTCATACTGGCGTGTTTGAACAGTGTTTTAGAAAAAAATGGGGCCACCACGTTAAATCCGATTTGATTGGCGGGAATAATATGTAAGGCTAAACATGATTAGTCGATTGCAAATACTATTTTTGGTTGTTAATAGAAACGTTAGAAAGAGTACATTTTTTTTTCAAATGCTTTTGTAAACATGGTCCGATTGGTTAGACCATTTGATATAGTCAATTAGGAGCGTCAGTTCAGGGCCACATTTTGAAAATAAACTTACTAAGGAACAAGTGCGTTGAGATCCAGCTCATATTTTTCTAAATAAACGCCTGGGACAGAGGCAGATCGGAATTGTGCCATAATTCATCGCCAGTCAACGTATTTGTTTATTATTTCCATGAATTGTGGTAAGCTAGACATTTGATATCTTTTGATGAAAATTGAATGTGAATTGATAATGTATGTCTGTATGTGTGTGGTTCAGTAACAAACAAAAGGCAAAACCTAGATATTGCTCCAACATGAACAAAACTTGTCGCAGAGGAGTGAAACTGCATGGGATTGCCAAATAGTACTATGACACCTATCTTATTGAATAGAAGGAAATAATGCTGGAATTGCAGAGGCGTTGTAACCATTAAGGAGAGGAATACTGGTGTATATTGTTCATGAGAAGCTAACAGTTGGCCTACCTCGCTGAACTCGGTGTTTGTTATGTATTGTGTTTCAGTGTGGAAATAGATTATAAATTAGTTCTGAAGTAGGAGGTACAACCTTCTTGTTTCAGGGACCGTGGTCCTGAACTATTAAAGCAGCACCTGGTCTGAGTTTTGCTGAATCCAGAGGCTGGCAGCATACTCCTTGGTAAAGATAGCGACCAGTGTTGTTTCTCAAGAATACGGTGAAGCAAGCGAGCAGTGGAGACTGTTTCCTGCCGCCCTCACAGAAGATAAGATTCGTTGGCCAGAGCAGCTCAATCTTATGTACCCCCCTCTAAAAGTGACAGTATATTAAATAAAGAGGGACAAGTAATTGTTTCCAATGACAGGAACTGTGAACTTTTCCAATACTATTTCCACCAGAAACAGACACCTGAAGTCATGATGATAAACAACCACCTAGCTTGAAAAATCCAGTATTACCTCATAGTACTACATCACAACTTACACACATATTGTAATAATAATAATATATGTCAATACAAGATCATATCTATAAATAGTGTACATACACTTGTAATTACATTTGATTGTGATTCCTGGTTCACTTTGTAGCTGAATCAGGATATCTATTATTGAAAGAAATTAATACATATTTTTTAAAGTTAAAAATTGACTTATTAAGATAGTCTTATAGAGTGTTCTATGTGTGTGAGTGTCACAGTGTTGTAAAGAGTTGTGGATTAAACTAAATTGTTTATCTGTCTGTTGGTTGTTGTGAACATACACTTCATCACTTTCATCACCCTAGACATTCAACGTAGTCATTACAATATTCCAGAATAAGCCTGACTGAGGTATAAATGTGGTAGCAAGTAAGGTTATCTGTAATACACCACACTTATTAGATACAGATACCTTCACAGCTGATCTCAGTCAGTACACTAAGTCCCCTATAAATATTTATACCATCCCACTTTACCATAGGACGGCGCGAATAATGAGTTGTCTGAGTTACAATTAATAAAGTGTATATATCTCACAAAATATTATACACTTTAGACACATGTGATGTAATCATCAGTCATCACTGCTCTGTCACGAAATGGTTTTAGACTAGAGACTGTCTACGTATAGTGACAATACCCTAGAGAGAAGAAAGACTGAAATGATAGATTCAGATGAAAAATAACAGTGCAAATGTGAAAGTTGAGACCATTGGCTCCGAGGTTGAGAACCGAGGTTGATTCTTTCCTCACCACTTTGGACGTCTTAATTGCTATGGCCTCGACCACCTCTAACTACCCTAAGGGGATAAGGTTCAATCAAGATTCACATACACCACGATACAGACAACAGGTAGCTATTGTACGTAAATAAAAGTGACTGGTACAGACTATAAAGGTTCAAGTTTTATTTACACCTACAAACAAAACTCATATACATGTCAAATACATAAAATTGCAGTGTAAGCCCTCCTGAAACAAACAAATTCCGGAAGAAAAAATGACAAATGATGTATCATCAAAAACAACCCCACCCTTCACCCACAAGTTTCACCTGTATGGAGAAAGAAGGTAAGATTAAATGACATGAACCACACTGCACTTGATGTTGAGCCTACACTCCAAACTAGCTGGTCTAAATTCTAACTCTAACTCTAAGTCCACTGATAGCTGGAACGACTACGACACAATCTCTGCACAGACTTCGGTCCTACACCGCCTATCATGAAATCTCCCGAACACAACTAACTGCACCTCTAAACTTAAGCAGCTGTCTTCTGCTATGATCTTCAACAAAACTATGTCTCTTTTCTGTCTTTCTGTGCTGACTTCTGTAGAGAGAATGTTCACCCTGTCTCTCTCCACGAACTCTGGAATTGATGACTAAGGTTTAACAGAACCCCACTGGATTCTGGACTGCAACTGTAGTTGGCTTCTCCTAACACTCCGAATTTACTTGCCCGATTACCTCTGACTGGGCGATGGGCTTTCGGCTTTATTATGGCCGTGACGAAGCGACAATAAAATTACAACAACGCTGGCAGCATGCCAAATCTGCGTGTGTAACAGAACGAGCGTCAGAGCTCAGGATTTATCCACCAAAATCCTATTCACTGGAACAATGTCTTCCCCTGCCTGGGAAAACGTATTTTCTTTCTCTCCTTCCGCCCCTGGCAATTAACGCACGACTTTGCGTGTCTGCGAATGCCACAACTGTGCCGTGGGAGAAATTTTGTGGTATCAAAAATTCTGCTCTTCCCCACAAAAGCCGGTACCTGCTGTTTAGACAAAACAAAACAACAGCTAAACAAACCGTAATAATACATTTCTAATAACACTACCTCCCTGACTCTTCAACACGTTATGCACCTCCATACAAAAAATCATGCCAACACCGTCCGCTCCTCTCCTGTTCCCTTCTCTACCTGAGCCCACAAGGTAAACATTGGCTAACCCAGATCGCCTGTTCTGCCTGACTAACTCCGAGCAACAACAATATTATCACTGGCCCGGTCTGGGCAGTCGTACTGTGGCCTACTTCTTACGCTGACCCTACATGCAGCAAATTATTAACACAAAAATACTCTATCTCTAGGAATTCCTAAACTTCCCGTCAATAATAGTAATCACATTCAAAATGTAATACAAAATAATTCCCTTTTAAAATGACTTTTCCCATCTTCTGAATTCACAGAACAATAATGCACAATCAATAACATATAACCCTTTTAGATGCTAGCATATACATGCCTAGAAGTTATCCATAATGGTTATCAATTAAATATCAGTAGTTACAAACACGTGGTTACAATTTTATGACCACGTGCTTCTCTCCCCCTCGTCTTTCTGAACATAGTATCAAATAAATATACCGTAATGAACGCACCCACTTGCTTCCAATTCTTTTCCAAAAACGTGTTCCTGCATAAGTATACATTAATGACAGCACCCACGTGCTTCACTCTCTCTCTCCCCACTAAACATCGTATCAAATAAATATACAGTAATGAACGTACCCACGTGCTCCAATTAATACCTCTATCACTCCCGTGCTTACAGATAGATGGGTAACTATATAATATAAATAACTTGTAGCATTACATTCTCAATAAAATCACAAATACACAGACTTCCGCTATTCTGTACATTTACCTACGACAGAGATGCGGGTTTCTCTCCCGACCCACTTTGCAATAAATACAAAGCACGTCCGTGGCATCTCAACTTTTTAACCATACCGCTATTCCTGAATTAAGGAATTATTATGAACCTCTAAAGTTTCTCAAGTCTATCACTAAGATAGTATTTGATGGCTCTGAAGTTACGAATTTAATTAAACTCAACTTCCCAAGAAACTTACTGCTACGCCTAGACTAGAAAAATTAGATAGAGTATCCCGCTACATTGCTTACCCAAATTCGAATTCCCACTGAAGGCGAACCGACTTGTTTCTGGCACCCGGCTTGGCAATTTACATTAAAAGAGAACGAGAATTAAATTTCGGCCCTATTTATCATCTCAGAACAGCACGCTGACCTCTTGACGTCATATGCGTGGCTTTAATTCTAACCCAATGGTTTCAAAACTCCGTTAGCTCTCGGCCAATCAATCATAGAAAACAATTCTGATGCAATCAGTTACTGCTAACACGTGGTAAAAGGTCACTGACCCCCATCCCCCATTTAGACAAAGAAAAGGGAATTAGTCCTAGCCCTATACTGGCAATGAAGCAAAAATGGCCGCAATTAATTTAACTCCCGAAAAATGCGTTTATGGCCACTGTCGTAATTTTTATCTGAGAGAGTTCTGATGGATATTGGTCCTTTAGAGTGTAGAATGATAGTGAAGGCTCTGTGAGAATAAGGATTTAGGAAAGTGAGGTAGTAGATTCACAAGGGCTGGGGGAAGAGTAAGGACAGTCTCTTATTACGACAATATTTGTCTCCCAAAACTATTCCTACCACTCTTCTGAGCAAACAACTGTTTGTCAGTTCCAGTTGCTCATGCGCACACACCGATTTGGTGATCCTGACGCACAACGTACATGAATACACACTACGATAACAAAATATTGGAAATGTTTGGGTTTTGGGCCAGCCGACACCAATGCTAATAAAGTTTTTAATACTTTTATTATCATAAAATCAAGTTGCAAGTAAGTATCAATGTACAGTCAGAAATCATGGGTTACAAAACACAAAATAACAGGGGGGAGGGTTTCTGAGGAGAAATATCCAATGCTTTTCCCGCTTGTATTTACTAACAGAAAAGACCCGGTCCCAAGGACGAGAGGGGGGGGGGGGGGGATCAGAGATAGGCAATTTAACCCAATGGTAAATTTATTACTCTGAGTCAAGGGGGTTACAGTAATAAGGGGTAAAGGAAAAGCTAGGGGTCATCAAATGTTTTCCTTTAATCAACCAATTTTTCCCGGGAGGGGGGAATGCTCACAGTTAAATAATCCCGCTAGGAGAAATCCCGTACAATGAATACAATACACCTTAATACTAGGTTGAACTAACTATAAGGGTAAAAGATTTAAATCTCCTTTCATTCAAAAACAACACGCTAGGGCTGGCCAGCACACAGTCGCACACACACAGACTTACCAAAAGGTGAATTCTGGCACTTCATAGGAAATACATAAAAAAACAGCACTAAACCTTGGCTTAGGTAAAAGTATTTTCTTCCGTGTACAGCCCCAGATTTGCGGGTTGTTGGAGTTAACAAAGTGTCCCGAAATCGCTGGACGTTGAAGTTTAACGGTACTGTTTGTTTATTAGATAAAGTTCCTAAAGAAGGGCACAGGCACTTGGCTAGGTGTGAGGAATGGTGTGGTGTCTAAGATTGGCACAGCTGGTGGAGATAACTTTCTTTTGCAGTAATGTCACAAACTACAAAAACACTGAGGTAAGTTCTTCAGGGGGTTGGTACAATCCAATGATTATGCTTGACAGACAGTGTCAGGGAAATCTATGTTCTTCTTCACAAATAGAGCAGTGAGTAAAATATTTCTACTGTTGACTGTTCTTCTTCCGGTTTGATAACTATAAAACGACTTTATGAACTGGGATTTTAAAATAGTCTTTGGGTTTGCTTTGTTTCTGTATACTTCAGATAGCTGAATCCCAACAGGATCGCCACAAAGATTAAATTTCAAATATGTTCATAAGTCACTGGAGTAATCGAACTGAGTCAGCAAGACTCTAGATATATATTATTGCTGCGAAATGGCTGCTTAAATGATGTTTCATTGCTGCTTAATTGCTGTTTCATTGCTGCTTAATTGCTGGGATGCGAGGTTCAAAAGATCATTCTGGATGCAATAGAAAAACATGAAATGCAATAAAATCATATTAAAATCTAACGCGCGATACATTTACAGTTAAACTATTTTCTGCACTCGCGTCTTCAATTAATAAAGCAAGAAAAAAACTCCCCGTGAGGTTAATAGTTGAAAGCACATCTATTTATACAGAACTAAACTGTATTAAAGTTATAATTCCCTTAAGCGGCTATTGTATTAGGAAATAAACTTATAGATGTAACATTTAGTTGGCACTAGAACTTTGAAGATGGGCTTATTTAATAAGGTTAAATTTACACCACAATCCAGTGAACTAAATATGAAATAACTAGACCACTGATCACTCGAAGCTAATGTATAAATTACCGTCTGCACAGAAAAAGAATTTCACTCCAATAGCCAACAATTTAGATGAAATCTAACAGGAATTTAGCTATATGCTAGTGAATCTTAGAATTCTGTCAGAAGGAATGATAACGTTGCTGTCGCAAAATTGGTTTCAAGTCATTGCAAACGTGTTCATGTAGATTTTTAAACCCGTCAACGATCGATTGACCGGTTTCAAAATGGCGGTGTATCAGCGAAATGTGTATCAGACAGAGGAAATCGCCAACGATAAATAAAAGCAGAAGGGAATCATTAGGAAAAGGATTTCACATTTTGGTCCAGGAAAGGATTGTGTATAACTGTATAAAAGAAGAAACGGTAGGAAATTATCATTTACGGGAATATATGCGCATTACGGCTGCCCACAGTTGCGCTAACAGCTGGTAAACCCACTTCTGTTCTAAATATTAAAATCAACAAATAACAGTTTGGGAAATTACAGGGATAGGAAGATAGAGATTTATCGGCTGGATAAAACTAGATAAGATGGAACAATATGGATATTATATATGCCGAGAATGAGAAAGGCAAAATTTCAGTCGACGCACAGATCGGCTGAAATCGCTGTTCGGGAAAGATTTTTCAGGCCTAGGTTTAAGCTGTGACGTCAGTACCCTCCGATACGTCCGCGCTATGCGTATATAAGCGTATCGGTAAAACTGGAGAGACACACATCGAAAGAGGTTTGAGACAGACGGACGGACGGCAGATAATCGCCACTACGCTACATCTATCTGAAGTGTGAGCGAATCGCCATAAGTTTCAGTCAGTATCTGGAGTCTGAGGGTAAGCGAAATTAGAATAACTACCGTGTATAATAATTTTTCTTTTATTTCAGGTTCATATGTAGAGTTCACAAAATATGCCTGATATAATGTCTTGTTATTTTGAATATGATTTAAACATGTGCTTTATGGATGATTGTTGTTTGTACTAAAAGGTATTCAAACTAGCCCCACAGCCAAATAGAAAATATTTATTATATTAAATGCTGTATCTCGTCGATATTAAATGCTTTATCGTTTACGAAGATAAAGGTAGTCCCATGACCAGAGATTGCCATAGGGAAATGAATAGTATACCGCGTTTACGAGGTTAAGGTGACTAGCCCCCTTCCTCGATGCCTTTTCCTTCCCTAGTTCGAGTGCACAACTGAGTGTCCATTTACAGCTGGTAAACTGGAGTGTTCCACAGCCAGTTTCAGTAGAAAGCAACCTGATCGCTTGGTCACTCACTGTAATTTATTTATGTATTAATTTTGTGTAGATGCTAAGAATAGCATCAGTATTTGAATTTGTACTTGATATGGTTTGGAAGGATCAAGTATAGATCAGAAAAGGATGTATAGGAGCAGAATAAACCAGATGATGTTTATTACTGATAATGTTAACATTAATTCTGTATCATTGAAATGATGTTACTTGCTATGACTGTATAACTTTGACACCTGATGACTGACTAGTCTGACTTATGTGCTAGTCAGTTACACTTAATTGAAATGTTAATATTAATGCTATATCACTGAAATGATGTCCTTACTTACTATGATTGTATAACGGTGACATCTGATGACTGACTGGTCTGACATCTGTGCTAGTCAGCTACAAGTCTAGCCAGATACTAGCCAAGGCTGATATGTTGCAGGTTCCATGAAATAACTCAAACCAGACTGTCCAGTATCAGAAGCCTGTGTTGTTCATCAGAGGCAATCCCACAAAAGTGCAGGACCCCAAAGAGTGAACTTCAACTGGTCATTGGCATCCCTACTGTTGGGTCTACCAAGTCTGATATCAGCAAAGGACAGTTCAGTGACAGCAGTATCAAGTTGAACAGATAAGTGTCAGTTAAGACACTGACCACCAATATATAAGAAACAGCTAATAGTGAAAATCCATAGTTCAGTCAACTGATGACAATTAATTGGAAAGTCAAGAGACTAAAAACAGTGATTGCAGATTGCAGTAACTTTAATATTCAAGATCTTGAAGTCTAAACAGACTTACTTACTTACTTACTTAGTCGTTCCTCTTCTACCGTGAGGTGTAGAGGTTTGGAAGAGAGAGCGCCAGACTATCCTATCGGCTGTCTTTTTCCTGGCCTGGTTCCATTCTAGTCCTCGGTCCTTCAAAGATTGTCTAATATTGTCCTCCCAGCGGACTCTGGGTCGTCCTGGAGGTCTGGATCCCTGGCTCTTTGTTTCCCATGCTTGTCGTGGTAGCCGATCTTCTCCCATTCTGCAGACATGGCCAAACCATCTTAGTTGGGACTGTTCTATTTGGGTCTGCAGCGGGTGGGATTTTAGGCCTTGACGTATCGTCTGGTTGCGGACCATGTCTCTTCTTGTTACTTCAACCACCTTCCTCAGATACCTCATTTCTGAGGTTTGAATCTGGCTTTTGTGGGTTGTAGTCATTGCCCATGACTCGCATCCATATGTCAAGACTGGGACATAGGTGGAGCGGTATACAGCCATCTTCGTTTTCTTACCAACCTCTTTCTTGCTGAGGAATCCTAAACAGACAATAATAGTAATTGCGTGAATACTTATATATATATATATATATATATATATATATATATATATATATATATATATATATATATATATATATATATATATATATATATTATATATATATTTATATATATATATATATATATATATATATATATATATATATATATATATATATTATATCATATATATATATGCTCTTTTCCAACTAGTAGATATAGAATATTAGTGTAATTATTAAACTATTTTAACTGTACCTGAGGATTTATTCACTTCTTCCATTTGTGGTTTCAGTGAATGTTCATTTTACTTATCCCCTAGAATATAAGTAATCATAAGATAGTCATAGGGAGGAGACGCCTTAAATCCTGGTACAACTTCTTACCAACTGGCCAGGGTTTTCACAGTCTGACTATTTCTATGATAGCCATATGTGGTGAAGTGGGATGTTATAAATATTTATATGGGACTTAGTGTACTGACTGAGATCAGCTGTGAAGGTATCTATATCTATTAAGAGTAGTGTATTATAGATAACCTTACTTGCTACCACATATCTATATATCTCAGTCAGAATTATTCTGGAATAGTGTGATGACTACGTTATGTGTCTAGGGTATGTGTATGATGAAGTG
The DNA here is from genome assembly GCA_024509875.1 of Oreohelix idahoensis. Lineage (NCBI taxonomy): Eukaryota > Metazoa > Mollusca > Gastropoda > Stylommatophora > Oreohelicidae > Oreohelix > Oreohelix idahoensis. The sequence goes on along the minus strand of JAMPIV010000263.1, from coordinate 77,250 downwards.
TAAGTCACAACAACAGACAGATAAACAATTTAATTTAATCCACTACTCTTGACAACACTGTGACACTCACATACATATAACACTCTATGAGAATATCTTAAGGAGTCACTGATAACTTTTCAAATAACAATATGTATTCATTGTTATCATAAAGGTATATGTGTCCTGATTCAAATACAAAGGAACCAGGAATCACAATCAATTTTAATTACAAGTATATGTACAGACTTTATCAATATGAATATTGTAGTGACATATATTATTAAAAATATCCTATGTGTGTCAGTTGTGTAGTGGTAATATGAGGTAATACTGGTTTTGTTTTGTTCAAGCTATGTTGGTATTTGTCATCATGACTTCAATAGTTTGTCTTTTGGGACTAGTATTGGAGATGTTCTCAGTTCCTGATATTAAGACAATTAAATTCCCCTCTGAATGTTATTTTTACAAAGTCATTTCAAGATGAGGGGACATAATGTTGAGCTCAGCTGGCCAAATCAGCTTATCTTGCGTGATGGCGGCAGGGAAGGACTCCTCTGCTCGAATTCTCCTCTGGGCTCTGGAGACACCTCACTGATAGCTAAATAGACCAAGGAGTATGCTGTCCGACTCTGGATTCAGCAAAGCTCTGACCAGGTGCTGCTCAGTACCATCAAGACCACGGTCCCACAATTTCATGGAAATAAACACAGATACGTTGATTAGCAATGAATTCTGGCACAATTACTGGCACAAATTCCCATCTGCTTATGTTCCAGGCTTTTATTTAACACAAATATGAGCTGGCTTCAACGCACTGTTGCTTTATCAAGATTATTTGCACTAGTGGTCTCGAACTAACGCTCCTAAGTGAGTATATCAGCGAGTCTAGCCAATGAGGCCACGTTTCGACAAGTGTTTGAAAAAATGTTACCTTTTCACGTCTCCCCTAACAACGAAAGATAGTATTTATAGCCCGACCAATCGTGGTTAGTCTTTCATTTGTTGCGCTCCAATCAATTTGGAGTTTACATGGTAGGCTAATTCTGTAACGTAAGATTTTTTTCAAACACGTTATAAAAAAATTTTATGAGCAGAAATGATTCCATGCTGTCAGGCATCCCCACTATTTTATTTTGGGTATAATTTATTAATTCCTGGACTATTTGCGTAACGTTTTACATATTCTTGGTCAGCAAGCCCTAAGGAACCCAAATATCCAAATTTAAAAGAGCTACGTGGCTGCGTTCAAAATATGTATTTTCTACCTCCTGTTTCGAAGATGTGCTGTCTGGGTACTGTTATGTTTTCAACCGTAAACCCATCTATGTTATCTTTTCTAATAAGAGTTTTTCAGGATTTATAAACCTAACTCTGGGATGGGTAATGTATTTTATCACTGTCCGTCTGAAAAAAAGTTAGTGCATGTAGTCTTACACGCGTGATAGTAGTAATTGTGTATCGCGCGACGCGTGTTGCATGCGTTCCTGATTTTCAGCCCTCCCTCTCTCTTTATCCTTTAGTCCATCTGTTCGTTCGTTTTGGTAACGCAGTATAATTAATGTTAGGATTAATTTAGGTCATTACGCAGGGTGCCTCTCAATGTTTTTCCAAGAAATACAGCACACGTTTCATTGAAGAAAGCGGGTATAATACAGTAAGCTTTTACTATCAACGTGAAAGCGTTACAATTTGCAGACGTAGCAGAAAACAAGGGGGATTTCGAGTACATTCTCTGTGACAGCACTGTTATTTTTCCATTGCTCTTCTCTTTATTAATTTTATTTGTTAGGCTTCATATTTACCTAATAATTTATATATGTGGATTAGAATATTCCACGACACCTCCCCTCTTAAAACAGACATTATATGTCAGTCCTTTATTCTATATTCACATAGAGAAATTTATTATTATTTCTGGGGTTTACGGTGATTCTCATCACACGGATGGCGGCTTAAAAATCCGCTCCCAAATTGGTTTTTCCAGATATATACTCAATGCTAAAATTATATGGAGCCAAAAGTAAAGACCATCGGAGTAACCTGGAGTTCTCATGCCTAGCCTGTGCTAGAAACGATAAAGGTTTGTGGTCTGTTTGCAACTTAAATGCCTTCCCATATAGATAAATATTGAATTTCTTTATCGCCCATATTACTGCAAGACATTCTTTTTCGCTAGTTGAGTAGTTGATTTCAGCTTTATTCAACTTTCTGCTAGCATATGCCACTGGGCTTAATTCCCCATCCAATGCATCTGATTTCTGTAGTAGAGTTGCACCTAACCCAATATTACTGGCATCCGTCCTTACAATGAATTCTTGACTTAAGTCAGGTAATTTTAAAATGGGTTTACTTGTGAGCTTTTCCTTCAATTCTTGGTAAGTCATTTCACATTGTGGTGTCCATGTAATGCGATCTGGATGTCCTTTACGTGTCAATTCAGTTAACGGTGCACATATGGAATTAAAGTTTTTGATATACTTCTGGTAGAAACCACATAATGAGACAAAGGATCTCACGTCCTTCTTGGTTTGTGGTCTCGGGGCTTTCTGTAGTTTCTCTAAATTCTTTGGGTCAGGGGTCATGTTTCCCTGATAAACTGTGTGTCCCAAAAATTCCAATTCTTTACATCCAACGCAACATTTGGTTGGTCGGGCTGTTAAATTTGCCTCCCTAAGTCGATCAAACAGCATGTTCAGAGAGTCAATGTGTTCCTCAAATGTTTCTGTTGCTATAAGGATATCATCCATAAAATTTGTTATACAGGGATTATTCAGAGGATCCAATAATTTTCTCATCATTCTAGAGAAGACACTAGGCGCATTCTTCAATCCAAATGGCAATCTATTAAACTCATAGTGTCCTTCTGAGGTACTAAAAGCTAGGTATGGTCTAACCTCAGGCTTCACTGGAATCTGATAGTATCCTTTACTCAGATCCACTTTTGAGAAATATTTAGCTTTATTTAGTCTGGCAAACAGCTGATTTGTATCCGGCAATGGATCCACCTGTCCTTCTGTAATAGCATTCAGTCTCCTGTAATCTATACAGAGTCTATGTTCTCCAGAGGGTTTCCTTAAGAGTACAACACCGGAACTATACGAAGACTCACTGTGCGAAATAATTCCTTCCTTCAACAGATAGTCTATCTCTTCCTTCAAAGCTTTCTCCTTAGCAAACGGAATCGAATATGGTTTCATACAGACAGGTGTGGAGTCTATTAGTTTCATATCATATTCCAATAGGTTTGTATGCCCTGGTCGGTCTGTTAACACCTCTGCATGATTATTTAGAACCTGTTGCACTCTCTCTTTCTGAGTTTTCGTTAAATGTGTACTGATTTTCACCTGTGCTGCTGTCTCACAGGGGTGTAATGGATATTCAAATGATGAAAGTGGTTCCTTTTTCATCTCCATGGCGATGGACAAGGTCAACAAGTGTGTCTCTTCCTGATGTTCTCTTTCCAAATATTTCTTCAGGAGATTCACATGATAGATTTTTTCTTTCCCCTTCTTATCTATCTTATAATTTGTTCTAGACACCTTCTCTAGAACTGTATATGGACCCTGCCATCCAATCTGTAACTTATTCTGACTCCCGGGCAAAAGAAGCAGTACTTTCTCTCCCACAGCCAAATTTCTGTCTTTCGCCTTCCGGTTATAATAGGCAGCATGTTTCTTCCTGGCTTGTTTCAAATTTTCATTGGCAAGTTTCCAGCCAGTTTTTAACCGAGTGGTCAGCTCATTCACATATTGGTATGAAGATGTAATGTTTTCCTCTGCCTTTTCATCAGTCCACGTTCTTAACATAGCTACATATGGACCTTTAATTTTGTGGACCTATTTGTCCATGCACCGGTATGGTCTCTTCCACTCGAAGCTTTATAGTGATGATTTTTCCTCCCAGAATTATCATTCACAAAACGACCGCTACCAATTTTTCTTTTGGGGCTGTCTCCCCACTTAAAATTCTTGATGAGAGATTTCCTCTCTACATCCTCATCCTCCAGTTTGTTTAAGTCCGATTGAGGGATTTTCGGCTTATCCTGGGGTAAGACATCCTTTTGCACTCTCCGCATAGTGGCCATTGTAAAACAGTTAAGTGAAGCTTGTCCGTGAAAAGGGGCTTCCCATTCCATTTGGTCCACTTTATCAAATCTATTTTTCTTTTTATTATCAGGCCTAATTTTGCCCCGGGGCGTGTCCAGGTCCTGATCCATGTTCCCACTTGTGGGTGTTCCCTCATGTGCTATGCTACACCTTTCTACAAAATTCTCAATGTCCCATCTTGCTTTGGGCCAATAATAATTGTGAGCCACCTTTTGAATGATGGTACCTATCTTCTCATGGTCCCCATCTGGTTTCACATGTAGGCTCCTTATTAAGTCTGCCCTATATCTTTTTGGAAGAACCAGCTGTCCGTGACCTTTGGATCTAGCTCCAGTCTTCCTATACATCAACTTGTTTTTCATGTAAAAATCTCCCTTGCCTGGAGTTGTATGACAAGTTGACAATTTCCTGAAACAAGGCTTGAGTGTTTTATCCCCAGCCTGTGCCTTCCTCATCTCTTCTGGAGTGGTATCCAACATAATATCCTCCTCCTGTCTTGAGGTCGACCTGACCTGAAGGGTTGCCATATACACAGGTTTCCTTCTGCAACGGTCAGTGTCATGATTGTCCATCTGACAATTCTTACACCACCTTTTTCCTTGGTTGAAAGATTTTCTTTCATTATATTTCCTTTCATCGAATTGTGGGAATTTATTTTTATTGTCATACCGTGGCCTATCAAATTGGTGCTTACCTTTATTTTGATCCCTAGGATCAAATTTATTAAAGTTCTGTGGTGCCCTAAAGTTATCCACTTGTTTCTTTTTATTACCTGTTACCTCTGCTTGAGCTGCTTGATACCTTTCAGCAACATTTAGCAACTCATTCAGCCTCTCTGCACCTTGTTCCATGAGAAACTTTCTCAGGTCTGGAGCCATGGACTCTCTTAATTGCTCTATAAGGACCATTTCCTTAAGATCTTGGGTTTTCCCCAGAGAAGTCCATTTCTCCAAGTATGTCTCTATTCGTGCAGAGAACTGGTGATAGGTTTCACCTGACAGTAGTTTAGCATTCCTAAATTTTTTCCTATAAAATTCTGCATTCTTTTCATACCTTAACAAAAGAGCCTGCTTTAGCATGTCATAATTTTCCTGATCACCTCTGCTCATTTTTGCAAAAACTTCATAAGCTGCCCCACGAAGTCCCTGAGATAACTTTAAGCTCCACCTTTCTCTCTCTAACCCATATGTGGTAGCTAATAGTTCATACCTATTTAGGTAGCTCTCAATATCATCGTCTTTCTCAACAAAATGATCTAAATGAAAATTCATAGCTGAGGTTGAGGCTCCTTGGCTAGCAGTGGCATCAGAGGCAAAGGGACTGGCACCATTTTCAGGAGCATGGCCTTGAAACTCAAATTCCCTGAGTCGTAACTCATGTTCCCTTTGTAATCTTTTATCTTCTGCTTCCCTTTCTGCAGCTAATTTCTTGTCTTCCCTTTCTGCAGCTAATTTCTTCTCTTCCCTTTCTGCAGCCAATCTTCTTTCTTCTGCTTCCCTTTCTGCAGCCAATCTTTTGTCTTCTCTTTCTGCCTCCAATTTCTTAGCCTCAGCCTCAATCTGCAACCTCTTAGTCTCAGCCTCAGCCTCAAATTGCAACCTCTTAGTCTCAGCCTCTAACTTTCTTTCGGCCTCTTTTTCTAATCTTCTTTCTTCGCGTTCAATAAATTTGTCACATTCCGTGGTGACATAGGCAACCATAACTTGCCCATCTAATCCTAACTCTTTTGCAGTCTGAACAGCAGCAGATCGAAATTTGGCCAGGTCCGCCATTGTCTATCAATATATATCTAATGGACAACACAGGCACCGTGAGCTCAACCTTATTTAATTCCACCCAAGGATACCTTTTAATTCTTATATTCCCTGAAGTGAATTACCCCCAATATTTTTAATAGGTAAAGATTCAAAATCCCGGACGAGCCCCCAATATATGTGGTGAAGTGGGATGTTATAAATATTTATATGGGACTTAGTGTACTGACTGAGATCAGCTGTGAAGGTATCTATATCTATTAAGAGTAGTGTATTATAGATAACCTTACTTGCTACCACATATCTATATATCTCAGTCAGAATTATTCTGGAATAGTGTGATGACTACGTTATGTGTCTAGGGTATGTGTATGATGAGGTGTAAGTCACAACAACAGACAGATAAACAATTTAATTTAATCCACTACTCTTGACAACACTGTGACACTCACATACATATAACACTCTATGAGAATATCTTAAGGAGTCACTGATAACTTTTCAAATAACAATATGTATTCATTGTTATCATAAAGGTATATGTGTCCTGATTCAAATACAAAGGAACCAGGAATCACAATCAATTTTAATTACAAGTATATGTACAGACTTTATCAATATGAATATTGTAGTGACATATATTATTAAAAATATCCTATGTGTGTCAGTTGTGTAGTGGTAATATGAGGTAATACTGGTTTTGTTTTGTTCAAGCTATGTTGGTATTTGTCATCATGACTTCAATAGTTTGTCTTTTGGGACTAGTATTGGAGATGTTCTCAGTTCCTGATATTAAGACAATTAAATTCCCCTCTGAATGTTATTTTTACAAAGTCATTTCAAGATGAGGGGACATAATGTTGAGCTCAGCTGGCCAAATCAGCTTATCTTGCGTGATGGCGGCAGGGAAGGACTCCTCTGCTCGAATTCTCCTCTGGGCTCTGGAGACACCTCACTGATAGCTAAATAGACCAAGGAGTATGCTGTCCGACTCTGGATTCAGCAAAGCTCTGACCAGGTGCTGCTCAGTACCATCAAGACCACGGTCCCACAACTTCATGGAAATAAACACAGATACGTTGATTAGCAATGAATTCTGGCACAATTACTGGCACAAATTCCCATCTGCTTATGTTCCAGGCTTTTATTTAACACAAATATGAGCTGGCTTCAACGCACTGTTGCTTTATCAAGATTATTTGCACTAGTGGTCTCGAACTAACGCTCCTAAGTGAGTATATCAGCGAGTCTAGCCAATGAGGCCACGTTTCGACAAGTGTTTGAAAAAATGTTACCTTTTCACGTCTCCCCTAACAACGAAAGATAGTATTTATAGCCCGACCAATCGTGGTTAGTCTTTCATTTGTTGCGCTCCAATCAATTTGGAGTTTACATGGTAGGCTAATTCTGTAACGTAAGATTTTTTTCAAACACGTTATAAAAAAATTTTATGAGCAGAAATGATTCCATGCAGTCAGGCATCCCCACTATTTTATTTTGGGTATAATTTATTAATTCCTGGACTATTTGCGTAACGTTTTACATATTCTTGGTCAGCAAGCCCTAAGGAACCCAAATATCCAAATTTAAAAGAGCTACGTGGCTGCGTTCAAAATATGTATTTTCTACCTCCTGTTTCGAAGATGTGCTGTCTGGGTACTGTTATGTTTTCAACCGTAAACCCATCTAATGTTATCTTTTCTAATAAGAGTTTTTCAGGATTTATAAACCTAACTCTGGGATGGGTAATGTATTTATCACTGTCCGTCTGAAAAAAAGTTAGTGCATGTAGTCTTACACGCGTGATAGTAGTAATTGTGTATCGCGCGACGCGTGTTGCATGCGTTCCTGATTTTCAGCCCTCCCTCTCTCTTTATCCTTTAGTCCATCTGTTCGTTCGTTTTGGTAACGCAGTATAATTAATGTTAGGATTAATTTAGGTCATTACGCAGGGTGCCTCTCAATGTTTTTCCAAGAAATACAGCACACGTTTCATTGAAGAAAGCGGGTATAATACAGTAAGCTTTTACTATCAACGTGAAAGCGTTACAATTTGCAGACGTAGCAGAAAACAAGGGGGATTTCGAGTACATTCTCTGTGACAGCACTGTTATTTTTCCATTGCTCTTCTCTTTATTAATTTTATTTGTTAGGCTTCATATTTACCTAATAATTTATATATGTGGATTAGAATATTCCACTACACCTCCCCTCTTAAAACAGACATTATATGTCAGTCCTTTATTCTATATTCACATAGAGAAATTTATTATTATTTCTGGGGTTTACGGTGATTCTCATCACACGGATGGCGGCTTAAAAAATCCGCTCCCAAATTGGTTTTTCCAGATATATACTCAATGCTAAAATTATATGGAGCCAAAAGTAAAGACCATCGGAGTAACCTGGAGTTCTCATGCCTAGCCTGTGCTAGAAACGATAAAGGTTTGTGGTCTGTTTGCAACTTAAATGCCTTCCCATATAGATAAATATTGAATTTCTTTATCGCCCATATTACTGCAAGACATTCTTTTTCGCTAGTTGAGTAGGTGATTTCAGCTTTATTCAACTTTCTGCTAGCATATGCCACTGGGCTTAATTCCCCATCCAATGCATCTGATTTCTGTAGTAGAGTTGCTCCTAGCCCAATATTACTGGCATCCGTCCTTACAATGAATTCTTGACTTAAGTCAGGTAATTTTAAAATGGGTTTACTTGTGAGCTTTTCCTTCAATTCTTGGTAAGTCATTTCACATTGTGGTGTCCATGTAATGCGATCTGGATGTCCTTTACGTGTCAATTCAGTTAACGGTGCACATATGGAATTAAAGTTTTTGATATACTTCTGGTAGAAACCACATAATGAGACAAAGGATCTCACGTCCTTCTTGGTTTGTGGTCTCGGGGCTTTCTGTAGTTTCTCTAAATTCTTTGGGTCAGGGGTCATGTTTCCCTGATAAACTGTGTGTCCCAAAAATTCCAATTCTTTACATCCAACGCAACATTTGGTTGGGCGGGCTGTTAAATTTGCCTCCCTAAGTCGATCAAACAGCATGTTCAGAGAGTCAATGTGTTCCTCAAATGTTTCTGTTGCTATAAGGATATCATCCATAAAATTTGTTATACAGGGATTAATCAGAGGATCCAATAATTTTCTCATCATTCTAGAGAAGACACTAGGCGCATTCTTCAATCCAAATGGCAATCTATTAAACTCATAGTGTCCTTCTGAGGTACTAAAAGCTAGGTATGGTCTAACCTCAGGCTTCACTGGAATCTGATAGTATCCTTTACTCAGATCCACTTTTGAGAAATATTTAGCTTTATTTAGTCTGGCAAACAGCTGATTTGTATCCGGCAATGGATCCACCTGTCCTTCTGTAATAGCATTCAGTCTCCTGTAATCTATACAGAGTCTATGTTCTCCAGAGGGTTTCCTTAAGAGTACAACACCGGAACTATACGAAGACTCACTGTGCGAAATAATTCCTTCCTTCAACAGATAGTCTATCTCTTCCTTCAAAGCTTTCTCCTTAGCAAACGGAATCGAATATGGTTTCATACAGACAGGTGTGGAGTCTATTAGTTTCATATCATATTCCAATAGGTTTGTATGCCCTGGTCGGTCTGTTAACACCTCTGCATGATTATTTAGAACCTGTTGCACTCTCTCTTTCTGAGTTTTCGTTAAATGTGTACTGATTTTCACCTGTGCTGCTGTCTCACAGGGGTGTAATGGATATTCAAATGATGAAAGTGGTTCCTTTTTCATCTCCATGGCGATGGACAAGGTCACAAGTGTGTCTCTTCCTGATGTTCTCTTTCCAAATATTTCTTCAGGAGATTCACATGATAGATTTTTTCTTTCCCCTTCTTATCTATCTTATAATTTGTTCTAGACACCTTCTCTAGAACTGTATATGGACCCTGCCATCCAATCTGTAACTTATTCTGACTCCCGAGCAAAAGAAGCAGTACTTTCTCTCCCACAGCCAAATTTCTGTCTTTCGCCTTCCGGTTATAATAGGCAGCATGTTTCTTCCTGGCTTGTTTCAAATTTTCATTGGCAAGTTTCCAGCCAGTTTTTAACCGAGTGGTCAGCTCATTCACATATTGGTATGAAGATGTAATGTTTTCCTCTGCCTTTTCATCAGTCCACGTTCTTAACATAGCTACATATGGACCTTTAATTTTGTGGACCTATTTGTCCATGCACCGGTATGGTCTCTTCCACTCGAAGCTTTATAGTGATGATTTTTCCTCCCAGAATTATCATTCACAAAACGACCGCTACCAATTTTTCTTTTGGGGCTGTCTCCCCACTTAAAATTCTTGATGAGAGATTTCCTCTCTACATCCTCTTCCTCCAGTTTGTTTAAGTCCGATTGAGGGATTTTCGGCTTATCCTGGGGTAAGACATCCTTTTTGCACTCTCCGCATAGTGGCCATTGTAAAACAGTTAAGTGAAGCTTGTCCGTGAAAAGGGGCTTCCCATTCCATTTGGTCCACTTTATCAAATCTATTTTTCTTTTTATTACCAGGCCTGATTTTGCCCCGGGGCGTATCCAGGTCCTGATCCATGTTCCCACTTGTGGGTGTTCCCTCATGTGCTATGCTACACCTTTCTACAAAGTTCTCAATGTCCCATCTTGCTTTGGGCCAATAATAATTGTGAGCCACCTTTTGAATGATGGTACCTATCTTCTCATGGTCCCCATCTGGTTTCACATGTAGGCTCCTTATTAAGTCTGCCCTATATCTTTTTGGAAGAACCAGCTGTCCGTGACCTTTGGATCTAGCTCCAGTCTTCCTATACATCAACTTGTTTTTCATGTAAAAATCTCCCTTGCCTGGAGTTGTATGACAAGTTGACAATTTCCTGAAACAAGGCTTGAGTGTTTTATCCCCAGCCTGTGCCTTCCTCATCTCTTCTGGAGTGGTATCCAACATAATATCCTCCTCCTGTCTTGAGGTCGACCTGACCTGAAGGGTTGCCATATACACAGGTTTCCTTCTGCAACGGTCAGTGTCATGATTGTCCATCTGACAATTCTTACACCACCTTTTTCCTTGGTTGAAAGATTTTCTTTCATTATATTTCCTTTCATCGAATTGTGGGAATTTATTTTTATTGTCATACCGTGGCCTATCAAATTGGTGCTTACCTTTATTTTGATCCCTAGGATCAAATTTATTAAAGTTCTGTGGTGCCCTAAAGTTATCCACTTGTTTCTTTTTATTACCTGTTACCTCTGCTTGAGCTGCTTGATACCTTTCAGCAACATTTAGCAACTCATCCAGCCTCTCTGCACCTTGTTCCATGAGAAACTTTCTCAGGTCTGGAGCCATGGACTCTCTTAATTGCTCTATAAGGACCATTTCCTTAAGATCTTGGGTTTTCCCCAGAGAAGTCCATTTCTCCAAGTATGTCTCTATTCGTGCAGAGAACTGGTGATAGGTTTCACCTGACAGTAGTTTAGCATTCCTAAATTTTTTCCTATAAAATTCTGCATTCTTTTCATACCTTAACAAAAGAGCCTGCTTTAGCATGTCATAATTTTCCTGATCACCTCTGCTCATTTTTGCAAAAACTTCATAAGCTGCCCCACGAAGTCCCTGAGATAACTTTAAGCTCCACCTTTCTCTCTCTAACCCATATGTGGTAGCTAATAGTTCATACCTATTTAGGTAGCTCTCAATATCATCGTCTTTCTCAACAAAATGATCTAAATGAAAATTCATAGCTGAGGTTGAGGCTCCTTGGCTAGCAGTGGCATCAGAGGCAAAGGGACTGGCACCATTTTCAGGAGCATGGCCTTGAAACTCAAATTCCCTGAGTCGTAACTCATGTTCCCTTTGTAATCTTTTATCTTCTGCTTCCCTTTCTGCAGCTAATTTCTTGTCTTCCCTTTCTGCAGCTAATTTCTTCTCTTCCCTTTCTGCAGCCAATCTTCTTTCTTCTGCTTCCCTTTCTGCAGCCAATCTTTTGTCTTCTCTTTCTGCCTCCAATTTCTTAGCCTCAGCCTCAATCTGCAACCTCTTAGTCTCAGCCTCAGCCTCAAATTGCAACCTCTTAGTCTCAGCCTCTAACTTTCTTTCGGCCTCTTTTTCTAATCTTCTTTCTTCGCGTTCAATAAATTTGTCACATTCCGTAGTGACATAGGCAACCATAACTTGCCCATCTAATCCTAACTCTTTTGCAGTCTGAACAGCAGCAGATCGAAATTTGGCCAGGTCCGCCATTGTCTAACCAACAATTTAATCTCTAAATATATCTAATGGACAACACAGGCACCGTGAGCTCAACCTTATTTAATTCCACCCAAGGATACCTTTTAATTCTTATATTCCCTGAAGTGAATTACCCCCAATATTTTTAATAGGTAAAGATTCAAAATCCCGGACGAGCCCCCAATATATGTGGTGAAGTGGGATGTTATAAATATTTATTGGGGACTTAGTGTACTGACTGAGATCAGCTGTGAAGGTATCTATATCTATTAAGAGTAGTGTATTATAGATAACCTTACTTGCTACCACATATCTATATATCTCAGTCAGAATTATTCTGGAATAGTGTGATGACTACGTTATGTGTCTAGGGTATGTGTATGATGAAGTGTAAGTCACAACAACAGACAGATAAACAATTTAATTTAATCCACTACTCTTGACAACACTGTGACACTCACATACATATAACACTCTATGAGAATATCTTAAGGAGTCACTGATAACTTTTCAAATAACAATATGTATTCATTGTTATCATAAAGGTATATGTGTCCTGATTCAAATACAAAGGAACCAGGAATCACAATCAATTTTAATTACAAGTATATGTACAGACTTTATCAATATGAATATTGTAGTGACATATATTATTAAAAATATCCTATGTGTGTCAGTTGTGTAGTGGTAATATGAGGTAATACTGGTTTTGTTTTGTTCAAGCTATGTTGGTATTTGTCATCATGACTTCAATAGTTTGTCTTTTGGGACTAGTATTGGAGATGTTCTCAGTTCCTGATATTAAGACAATTAAATTCCCCTCTGAATGTTATTTTTACAAAGTCATTTCAAGATGAGGGGACATAATGTTGAGCTCAGCTGGCCAAATCAGCTTATCTTGCGTGATGGCGGCAGGGAAGGACTCCTCTGCTCGAATTCTCCTCTGGGCTCTGGAGACACCTCACTGATAGCTAAATAGACCAAGGAGTATGCTGTCCGACTCTGGATTCAGCAAAGCTCTGACCAGGTGCTGCTCAGTACCATCAAGACCACGGTCCCACAATTTTCATGGAAATAAACACAGATACGTTGATTAGCAATGAATTCTGGCACAATTACTGGCACAAATTCCCATCTGCTTATGTTCCAGGCTTTTATTTAACACAAATATGAGCTGGCTTCAACGCACTGTTGCTTTATCAAGATTATTTGCACTAGTGGTCTCGAACTAACGCTCCTAAGTGAGTATATCAGCGAGTCTAGCCAATGAGGCCACGTTTCGACAAGTGTTTGAAAAAAATGTTACCTTTTCACGTCTCCCCTAACAACGAAAGATAGTATTTATAGCCCGACCAATCGTGGTTAGTCTTTCATTTGTTGCGCTCCAATCAATTTGGAGTTTACATGGTAGGCTAATTCTGTAACGTAAGATTTTTTTCAAACACGTTATAAAAAAAATTTTATGAGCAGAAATGATTCCATGCTGTCAGGCATCCCCACTATTTTATTTTGGGTATAATTTATTAATTCTTGGACTATTTGCGTAACGTTTTACATATTCTTGGTCAGCAAGCCCTAAGGAACCCAAATATCCAAATTTAAAAGAGCTACGTGGCTGCGTTCAAAATATGTATTTTCTACCTCCTGTTTCGAAGATGTGCTGTCTGGGTACTGTTATGTTTTCAACCGTAAACCCATCTAATGTTATCTTTTCTAATAAGAGTTTTTCAGGATTTATAAACCTAACTCTGGGATGGGTAATGTATTTATCACTGTCCGTCTGAAAAAAAGTTAGTGCATGTAGTCTTACACGCGTGATAGTAGTAATTGTGTATCGCGCGACGCGTGTTGCATGCGTTCCTGATTTTCAGCCCTCCCTCTCTCTTTATCCTTAGTCCATCTGTTCGTTCGTTTTGGTAACGCAGTATAATTAATGTTAGGATTAATTTAGGTCATTACGCAGGGTGCCTCTCAATGTTTTTCCAAGAAATACAGCACACGTTTCATTGAAGAAAGCGGGTATAATACAGTAAGCTTTTACTATCAACGTGAAAGCGTTACAATTTGCAGACGTAGCAGAAAACAAGGGGGATTTCGAGTACATTCTCTGTGACAGCACTGTTATTTTTCCATTGCTCTTCTCTTTATTAATTTTATTTGTTAGGCTTCATATTTACCTAATAATTTATATATGTGGATTAGAATATTCCACTACACCATACACCAGTGCTTATTTCTAAGACTGGGGTATTACTTGTAAGACCAGAACTCTATACTGGCATACTATCCTGGTAGCATATGACATACCTGGATTCCTATTATCTAAATCTAATTAACCTCCCGCTACAGTTGCCCTTTTCAGATTCTGTATTTATCTATTAGAAAGGCAAGATAAATGGTACATGTGAAAATTTCGCGCCTCTTCAGGTCCCAGGGGAAGTCGAAGTTATTTAGCCGCCATGCTAACCACGATGGCCCGACTGGCTTCCGATCTACGTTCGTCTCAGGCTACTCACACGAGGATGTGAAATTTCGGCGAGACTAGCCTCGTTTGCGGTGAGTTTCCTGATTCCTCAGATCGTATCCGCTACGCTGAGCGTTCCGTCTTTCGGGCAAGTCTGCCGGTGGCCACAGACGTGCGAAGTCTGCAAGAAGCTTTCTTCTGACCGCTCGTGTCCGTCTTGCGAACGGTTCAGTGTTCGTACGGAGATGCTAAACTTCTGCTTCTCTGTTCTGGGGATCTTCTTTGACTGCTTTGATCCTAGCCGCTACTCTTCGTTGATGAAAAGTTACAACAATACTGATGTTCAGGGATTCTAATGTTATGAAAAGCTAAAGTCCCTTTAATCATCCATCAAATCAGGGAAAATTCACTTGACAAACTAGACGTACGTCACAGCCACATGCCATATCTTTAAAAAAAGACAATCTGGTGCCAATCCTGATCTAGAATCTATAATCTTAATCTAGAAAAATGCTGCAACCATTCTCTACACACACACTCTAAACACATAAAGAAGAACCATAAAGCAGATGAGATCAAACTCCCTCGTGATCTCACTCTGAAAAAACGTAAATAATAGAAGGAGAAGAAACATGGAGAAGGATTTTCTGTAATCCCTCCTAGAAAAAGTGAACAAAATGCAAGGAGAAAAAGACATGGGCCATTTGAAAGACAGAATCTCAGTACTTTCATCACATGCTCCATTCGGAGTCTGGGGTCACCTCTGCTTTCGGTTTTTCGCACGACTAGCCAGAAGAAATCACCAGCGCTTGCTGTAGTGGTTTATGAATATGCTAGTGTCATATTTTGAGGTTGCCAGCCTCATATATAACCACTTAGCAAGAAAACATGTCAAATTTACATTTGTAAAATAATTGTTACGCTTAAGACAAAGTTTTGGGAATACACAATCTCCTCGCGCAGGGTAGAATGAACGCGAGCAATTTAGGTTATATGCTCTCGAACCACTTGGTCTGGACATTTTGAAACCCTTTTATGACGGGTGAATCTGCGAAACACTAGGTCTGGGAAAGTTTCTCTTATGCCGGGTGATCCAATATCTAGGTTTCCAGTCTTTGTATTTTAAGTCCTGGTCCCTTAAGTTTTTCAGTCTCTGTTTTTATAAAGGAGGGCTTACTTTTTAACGTTTTAAGTTTCCCAAATACTTCGATCTGTCACTTATAATATAGGAATTCTAAGTCCGATGTCTCTCTGGCTTCTGGGAGTCGCTCATATAACGTGCGCTGCAGTCTCTCTGTTCTGTGTCTCTGATTTCACTACATTATATGTGCAGTTCTCAGTTCACATCACAGATGATGCTTCCATCGGATGTTCCAATAGGATCCATAGTATATTCCATCTTCCTACTTTAATCCAATCGTAAACTCTTTAGCACTGGGTTGGGGCGTCTAATTTCAAAATATCTCCCACGTGTTTTAAAATACTAAATTTAATATTCCAACGCGTGACCTCTTTCAAATCATGCGGTAATATTTCCGCCGGCACCTTGTGCCCTCTCACAAACAAATGTGTGAGCTGATTACCTGGCGTAACGTCTTCCGCCAATGTTGACTGGCCAGACAGATTATCTGCGATAACCACACGGGATTGTCGCACAAAAAGCGATAAACGCAGCTACCCTCTGTGTAATCTGCCAGACAAAAAAACACCGACGTCGGCAACCCAGACAGACAATCTTGGGTTCTTTTCATGTCGATCGGACGAGACCGTGTTGTCACCAGCTTTTCACCTGGGGTCAAATGTTGGACCGACGCGTTTCAAAAGATGGTCAGACTGAGAGAATAGATAAGCGTATGACCGGTATAATTACCTGGTATTATCGCATTTACTTTGCGGAAAGTAAACAATTCTGCGTGTAAAGCAGATACGTCCGTAGGGGAGTAGAGTGTTAGAGACTTCGCCCTACTAGATCCAGCATAGAGCAAATAATGAATGAAAAGGCATGATTTATGCCAAATAAAAGCGATTGGTGAGAAAAATGAAGAAAATGAAATGATACTGCCGTAGGGCTGGAGGTGTGAGAGTTCACACAAAAGAACATTTTCAGACGTTCTGTGACAAGATCATTCATGAGATAATAAAACGTAAAGTAGAAAGCAAAACTTGTGAAGAAATGTTTGGCTTGACATAACATCGGAACAAGAAAAACAATATTTTGTGTGAGAATACTAGCAGAAAAAAGATGTACAGTTAAAAAAGAAAGTATATACAGTATATGTGTTTTACTGACTTCAACAATCATGATAACATAGTTGATTGTCAAAAAGAACTGGGCCGTGGTGGGAAAAAAGCATAACACTTCTTAGCAGCCTATACTGGGGACAAACAGCAACAGTAAAATATTATAAGAATTACTCGCCATGGTTTAATTAACAAAAATGCAGAGTTTACCTATTAGGCTTTCAGCAGAGTCAACAGTAAATAAGACAAACCAGATCCACGGGTACGTGCTAGTTTCCAAGAGGACAGAGAGAGAGAGAGAGAGAGAGAGAGAGAGAGAGAGAGAGAGAGAGAGAGAGAGAGAGAGAGAGAGAGAGAGAGAGAGAGAGAGATACACACACACACAGAATTATTAATACACTCACCTCCCCACCATCCAAGACAATACCCTTGACCTTGTCCACAGAACTGCGGCGTCGGATGTGCAGACATTTTGTGTCACTTCCAAGAAGATCAAAGTTGCGGTTCAACGTACTCCTACTAGACGGTCCTTCAAAACTTTGACTGCTGACCGAACACAGGGGGTACGTTTCTGAAACAACTGAAGGAGCGTCCATTCTGTCATGTGTGATGCATTCCACCAACGACGCATGAATTCTAGGACAGGAAAAGGGCGTACACATATTACTCCTTGCACGAGGGGGTTCTAGAGTTATTTCTCCAAGTTTGTCAACTTTATGACTCGTCGAAGAAGAAGCAGACGATGATACCATAACTTTCATTGGGTTTGCCTGACGTGTAACTGGCACGATGTGAGCCTGAACACTGCCTTTCTTTTTCTTGCATAGTTTCTTTGTTTTCCCAGACTTGTTTTTACTACTATGGGTTATCTTAGGAAGACTGAGCGATCTTCGTCGTCTAAATTTTCTCTTTCGTTGTGTTGGTGACATGGAAGACAGTTCGATGTGTTCGTGATGAGCATTTTCTGCTTCGTTAACTAAACACTCACGATCAGGCTCAAATGCAACAGATATGGGTTCTTTCCTTTCTGAACGGGCACTCCAGCACTCTTCTAACGGCTGTAATACACTCTGGTAAAAGGAATGCTTATGCATAAGTAATCCGTTTGTCTCGGAAGAAACTGAGCGCTTGGAATTTCTATGTGTGTCCACACGGGTCTCGTTGTTAGCCTGCAATGTGGCACCTCTGCTCACGGGTATCACAGATTTAGGTTGTATAGTCTGACCTAACACCAGTACCGTTCTTTCTGATGATGTGAGGCAAGGGTCGCTAGTGTTTCTACACTTAGATGAAAGAACTGATCTCGGGTTGTGATGTGTCTTTCGTGGGAGTTTACGCAGCGTGGTTTCATCGACGCCTTCAACGACTGATGACTGCTTAGGGTCCAGCGCAGACCACTCCATGAGAGAGGCAACATTCTGACTACTGTTCCCTGTATTCTGCAGTTTGCACTCACGCACGTGAAGATCGGGACACGAATATATATGCGGCTGTTTTTTTAATTCAATGACATCTGTTTGACTCTCTTTCTGTCCTCCCAAAGGCCAATCATGCGTACTTGTATCTGTGTTCTTTGCCATAGCTGTTTGTGTATTGACACTCACATGTTCTTGAAAGTAGCTGGGAAAATCGTGGTGCCGTGGAAAAAATAATACTCCTGACATAACATCCGGCATATTTTGGGTATGCCCATGATCCACAGACGACTCATCGAGCTCAGAAACAAATCCTGAATCAGGCAACGACTCGATTGTCTCCGAAATTGTCCAGCCTGTCAGATTATAGCTTTTATCATTGTAGATGTCTATCAAGACTATGTCTATGCTAGGGCACAACAGCTGACAAAGAAACAAAGTAATTTTAGAAGCTGGAAACGTTTTGGGACCTCCCATGTTTTCCTCGGATCAACTTCTCTTGATCAAGAACGTTTTGCGGCATCACATTAATGACCAGAGATCGGTAATCTGCCTCGAGCTGCGTACACGCAATCATTTCACCTAGCTGAGACGCTTGTTGCATCTCTGGCATACTGTTCACATTATGTATGGAGAGATTAAGGAATATCGGCGAAATACACACGAGAAAGTCCATCCACGAAAAAGTCAACGAATGCAAGAGCGTGTCTTCTCGTGTATTAAACATTGCAAACATCAACCGTTCACTTTAAAACGCAAATCATCACACACACAAACTTCCTCTATTGGTGCTAGAATATTAAAATTCTCAAATACGATGGTTAAATGTGCTTTTGGACCATTCGCCTACTGTATTTTTAATATGCATCTTAGATCCGGGCATGAGTGATAAAAGTGTTATGCCCAGTGTCCAGTGAAGCAAGGAAAACACACGGAATCTTAGGGTTTATTGAAAATTAAACATAGTAAATGCACTCGCGACATCTATGAAGAAAGCAGAAAACAAATGCATATTCGGCAAGGATGTTTTTATACGCACCCTACTGAGGTAAACCTTCTGCTTTCTGATTTACAATTCATAACTACCACGTGTAAAGCTAAAAAAAAAATTCATAAAATAAGAGACTCGTGAATCTTTATAGAAGAGCTAAAAAACATACACTGAAATGTCTTGGGGAAATGAGATAATATAATGGTTTCATTATGAGATCTTCCATCTTCAAAAATAGACTCAAAGTTACACAAGATACTGGATTAACAACTGCCTCCCGTGTAAGAAGGCTCTACACTAGACCCACTAAAATGACGTCACTCGTAAGCAAAGCAAGGCACGGTCGACGACAAGAGACAATCAATGTAAACCAATGCTTTCTATAGTGCTCATACTGAAAAGTCATCAAATTGACGTAGCCAGGCCCTCTCATACTGGACTTCGAAGTGACCATGTGTGACAGGGTAAGGTAATGGTAGACACACATGAACAAACATAGATTAAAACACATAACTAAAATCATAAACATGCATAAGATAACCTAGGTACGGTGTAACTAATACATAAAACAAGAATGGAACGCGAACGCTGACGAAACACGAAACGTTTCATTAACGTTTTCATACAGTGAAACGAAACGCCAGCGTTTCGATAACGAAACGCAAATGTTTGATGAAAAATTAGACGAAACGCAAAAGTTTCATATAGTGGGAAAGATATAGCAAGAACGCAACGCAAACGTTTGGTAAACGTAACACAAACGTTCAAATACGAACCAATAACGATTTTTGTTTTTCTGATCTAATTTTTCTGCTATAAAAGACAAAGGTTTCAATAATCGAAAAACATTCTGCAGCTAGAAAATGTAGTGCTCACAAGACATACGCCATGGCGGGCACTCTGCCCAGCCTGTATATAGCTGTATTATAAGTGTTCAAACCTGATGCAAGTGTTAGAGAAGTGCAAGATAAATAAATTAATGTAGGAATATGAGATTACGGACAAGACCGGCGAACGCATCGCTATACAGAGAGAAAGTATCTGTGTGTCAAGTGCCAGAAATCTTATACCTAACGTTAGTTGTGATCCAGACAGAGCATCAGGTCAGTTAATTCGCACTAAATGTTTTTGCAGAACAGTTTGTAAAATAAGTTGAGATTCGCGTTAAAGATTTTATTCTACTGAGAGGTTTTAGTCTGCCGCTAACATTTCCAGAAGTTTGCAGAACCCATGTTAGTGCCTTGAAGACTGCGTGTTGCAGCATACCTTCATGTATTATATACTGAAGCACATTAAAAACGCACCACTATTATATATACTGATGCCGAGAAGCTGGGAAAAAAAGTGTGGGAATGGATTTTCCCCGTGTTTGTCATGAGGTAGAGAGCGAATGGCTGCTGGAATGGAAAGTGCATGATTCAACCCACGGGTTTGTGTACAGACTACATGAAAACAATGAAAGTTACACGTGCAACACGATTCCCAACAGCTATGACCCTGAAAATGTGTACGCGTTGTGGCAGTATACTCGGTATAAAGAGGCCGTTGAGACAAAACACCCAGTACATGTGCTTGAAATGCCACGACTATCTGAAAACGACCGCCAACGAGCCATTGGTATGTTGGAGACCGGAGTGAGCTCGCGGGCCATTCCCAGAAGGATGAATTGCCACCACAGCACTATTGTACGTCTCAATGAACGTTACGGAACCACTGGCAGTGCTCGGGATAGACTTCGGAGTGGCCAACCACGAGTTACTACCCCTGCGCAAGATCGTCATATTGTGCTGAGTCACCTAAGCAATCGTTCTCTCCCGGCAAGTCAAACAGCAAGAGCAATAGTGGGTAGACGTGGGCAAGTCTCTCGAATGACAGTCATACGACGACTCAGAGATACAGGCCTTACTGCAAGACGACCTTATGTTGGGCCAAACTTGACTCACAGACATCGTCAGCAGCGCCAGCAATGTGCAGAGCAACATGTCAGATGGATTAGACTGCAGTGGAATGCTGTCCTATTCACAGACGAGAGCAGATTCAACATATCCTTTGCTGATGGACGTATGCGGATTTTGCGACGGTGTGGAGAGCGCTTTGCAGATTGCTGTGTTCGTCAGCACAACCGGTTTGGAGGTATTCACATTTGGGGAGGATTCAGTTTTCACCATCGCTTGCCTCTTCACGTCTTCCGTGGAAATGTTAATGCTGTGACATATCGACATGAGGTTCTGGATGCATTGGTTGCTCCTGCGTTCACAAATTATCCAGACTTGCAGCTCCTCCAGCAGGATAACGCACGTGCGCACACCGCATGCATTACGCAGCAATATCTACAGCAGCAGAACATTGTGACGATTGATTGGCCTGCCCTATCACCAGACATGTCCCCTATAGAACATTTGTGGGACGAGCTTGGACGCAGAGTCTACAGGCAAGGTTCTCCAGCTAATCTGCAACAGCTCGAAGCTGCTTTTACACGTGAATGGGACTTGATTCCCCGGAATTTCCTTCAGAGACTTGTGCGTTCCATGCGGAGCCGCTGCCAAGATTGTTTGCAAGCACACGGTGGACATACCAGATACTGAGGATAGTGTGAATGAATTTTTTTATTGGTTGCATTTTTGGTTTTCTCCCTTGCCTGCACAGAATGCAATGAATTTCATAACAATCAAATGTACAAATTAATGACCAGCATGGATTCATAGGAAAATGAATAAAGATTCCAAATATGTAAACTTGTAAACACTTATATTTACATTTCACACTCTGTTCCTGGATTATATAGGTGGTGCGTTTTTAATGTGCTTCAGTATATATTGATGATATTTTTGAAGAGAACCAAGTTGACGATTTGTTTCAAGCAACTGAATACTATCATAGCTTAGTGTTAGCTGACGTCTAACATAGGTACTTTGTTGAAGAAATTGCGTAAATTGTGAATTTCACACGGACAAGCACGTTTTCAACATGTCTCTGAATCTGACTAGAAGAAGTTACCTCGCCGGAGTATAGA
Source organism: Oreohelix idahoensis (assembly GCA_024509875.1). Taxonomy (NCBI): domain Eukaryota; kingdom Metazoa; phylum Mollusca; class Gastropoda; order Stylommatophora; family Oreohelicidae; genus Oreohelix; species Oreohelix idahoensis. The sequence continues at coordinate 55,053 of JAMPIV010000263.1, read as the reverse complement.
CTTATGAATGCCTTATCGTCATAAGAACCTGGACATACATTTCTCGGGGGAAAACAGTCAGTCTGATGTAGTGCTTACAAGACGCAGGTCAACACCTAGGCATTCTTGCGGTAGCAAGCCTATAGATATCTGGTATAACAGATAGTTGATTGTGCAGAACAGTTTTTCCTATTTTAAAACAAAAACTATAAACTCGATAACTATTGACTCCAGACGGAGTATCAGGGCATCAGGTTAGTTGAAATGCACTTACGTACTTTGCTAATATTTTTGTGAAATCGTGTCGGATGTCCGATAATGTGCAGATCGCTTTTAAGTTTTAGAGAAGCCCTAGCGTGAACATAGAGCAGAAACATGTATAGCTACAGAATTATGAAAGAAGTTATCTTAATTTTTAGAAGAACTCACCTAGCGTATTGCTTCGTTAAGAGACATTTTTATTCGTGTTGTGAATATCAGTTATGAATAACACTGGCGCCTAGAGAATCTGAAGTTAAAGTAGATGGTCATGCCATCATACAAGAAGCATTAAATAGTGCTGAAGAAGCTGGAATTATAGAAGCACAGCCAAACCAAGAAGAAATGTTAGATGAGGTCGCCTTTGAATTTAACGCTAATTACGAACGTGAAATTTATCGAGACGAGTACATTGTAGTTCATTTTGATCATAGTGAAGAAAGAGAAGAACAACCAGTTGAGGTCCCACATTGGGAGATGTTAAGAGCTATTATCTTTGAGCATATCAATGACACTGACGAACAGTTCGAACATTTATTAAACATTTTAGGTTTTCAAGAAGGAAATTAAACTAGTAAAGTGTATTCTCGTTATTCTACATATACTGCTCCTTATTGAGCTGTTGCGAACTATTTTATTGAAGTTCGAATTGTCAAAGTTGAACAGTCATTAAATGTTAACACAATCTGAAGACCTCGTTCCTAGATTTTGTGAAGTTCATGAGTTGAGAGTTCTGAATTGATATAGTGTTATCTAAGAGCGTTTAACTCAGAAGAAAGTTGAAGATTGAAACTGAAGCCACTAATCACGCCATATCCAGCAATAGGTTATACTAACCTTAAAGGCCAAGTAATTCCTGACAGTAAACCTGGGTTGAACAAAAACAAGGAACCTTCCATCTCTGGCGATTAGCTAGCGTTACCTTGAACCAACACGGAACTGAAGGAAGACTGAACTTTCTGAAGGGACATTTTATGTGGCGACTTATGATATATAACATAGACTCCTTCAGTATCTCAGAAGAACAAATTACATATACATTGACATTAAAACATAATCACATACATTACAAACCACCGGACCCTGCAACACATGCTACAGGTCAGCGACATGATCACCAGTATATTTATAATGGACATGGCGCAGTGGCAGGATTAAATTTCAATGTATCAATAAATTACATTAAAAGCCCCTACCAAAATACATTTCATCTTACAATAATAACAAAAATAGATGGGTGTGAAAAAAGCCCAGTCCCAAACTGAGGTGCTAACTTCAACAAGCCTTGCAAGTCAGTAATAGCGTATACCTACATTATCTTGCTCAAGGAAAATTGATTATATCTCCCCACTACGCTTAGGGACAAAAAGTGGGGTGGGGTGAGTTTGTATTTTAACTTTGCCTTTCCCATTCTTGACATGTAGGCGATTACACGTGAGTAACAACTTGCCGATGAGATGCATAGACACACTTGAACTTTTCACCAACTCAGACAGTTTATACAAGTTCATAATAATTATAGAAAATGTTATCCCAAATTAGTTTTAGCTAATAAAAATTTTACTTTACTACCTAACAAGAACCCATATGGGTGCAGTTTTGCGGGTCTTACAAATTATGTCACATCGCAACCAATAGTGACGAAAAATAGGTAGTATCACAGCAGATTCTGCCGTAGAGGTGTGAAGAGCTTCACTAACTAGGTCCAGCTATATAAGGTGGGGTGACAATTTCCCTTCCTCGCTACATTTGCCTTCCCTAACTCAACAGCAGTCAGGTACATATTACAAATGGGTAGAATTGTGTGTGATGCTACAAGGTTTCGAAACCGGTAACCATACAAGCGCTTTAACCACTCTGCCAATCGAACACTCCAAAAAAAGTAGTAACAAACAAATAATGTATCCAACTGGAAGATGGATCATCAAATTTTGTAAAATACACTTACTAAAGTGCTACGTCAATTCACGACAACGTAGGGATGCACATTCGCTTCTAAACTGGTTAAGATCAATCTAAAACACTTCTTACCCTGGCCACATTTCGTTATGCTGTAAGAACCCAACAGTCATCCGTTGCCTATCTAATTAATTAAAGATTCTAATCACTGTCAGAAAACAAAAATACAACACCGGTCACTGAAATAAGACTAACCACTTTTTCATTTAAAGAAAGAAAGAAACAAGAGAGAGAGAGAGAGAGACATTGTGAACTGACAAGACAGACCGATAACAGAAGCATTCGCAAGGTCCGGGTCACTGCAACTAACCAGTGAACCAATAAATGCAAGCACTCAAAAACTCCACGGTAAAGACGATGCTGTGTGTCCACACGCTGGACGATTGTATAACTGAGCTAACATTAGCCAGCCTCTCGTCCTGTAGAATGGTATGGCTGTTAGAGTGCTCACACGTGGATTTGATCGTGGAGGCAAGTCTTTGCCAAGTATTTAGTACCACCACTAACAAACTCTGCGTCTTAAAGCACCGTCCTCGTGAGCAAAAAGCCACAATGTCCATTACCTTCACGTTGAATGTACTTTGAACATAGTACTTTATTGACCATAACACGAACTGAGCCACATGATTCACGAAGATCTCCAAAGGTAAACTTGGTGGTAATATGTTGCTCATAGATAAAGCACAAATACTTTACCCTGCTTTCTTCTCACGTAACTTTTTTTTCGGTTGAAATCGAACCAAAATAACTTTCAACTATTGTTACCGCACTGCTTTAAATATTTTATTACCAGTCCAAGCATTTAGCGTATGAATTTTTTTTTTTAATATAATCTAAAATTTTCGTATTTATTTTCGATAAAATGGTTAGCATTGCATTACAAATCGAAAACGCATACTTCTAACCAGCTAGTGCTTTATAAGAATTTTTTTTTTTTTAATTTGGTTTAAAAAAGGTGATGAGAAAGATGAGAGGGCACTTAACAGCTGACCATTGTTGCCTCTGCTCTTCCACCATCTTGGTCTACCCTGTTCAACCTAAGATCTGGTTATAATTAGGGTATTTAATGTAATTTTATTTTTGTTTTGTATTTAGATAACTATTGTCTTTTGCAGTTGATGGTTTTAATTTAAATTAGTATTTCTTCTTTTTAAAATTTGTTTTTTGTTTCTTTATTGCTTCTTTGTCTTTTCTTGCACTATGAGTAGTCAATAATTTTGTTTTTCTTTATGGTTTGTTAGTTTTTGTTGATTTTACAAGAATCTTCCCTGCCCTCCTTATAAAAATAAGCTACGTGAAAACCACCTTTACACCTCTGACGACCATGCATATTCCGCAAAGTTCCTAAAGTCATATATTCGGACTATAAGACGCAGGAGAATTTTAGGGTTTTTTTTAATGAAAAAAAAAGAGTTAGGAAAAAGGAGTACAGTTCGATCGCATATTACGCCTACTTAACTTACACTGATTCAGCTTTACGCGGTAGGTTAGCCAAGGAGGTTAAATTATTTTTAAAAAAGGTTTCAACTGTAAATTATTCAAATTATTTACAAGAGTTTTTTTTTTTTAAAGTACATAAACGATTTTTTGAATTAAAACTCCATTTAAGAGTTTAAAAAAAAATGCCATGTATGAAATAGAACGTACTGAATTAATTTTTTATTATTTGTTAATGAAGATGAAACACACTATGTACTTGGTAATTAAGCAAAGTCACTTTTATATACAGGCATACCTCGCTTTATTGCGCTTCGCAGATATTGCGCTTTTTTCAAATTATTCATGTTTATTTATTAGAACGTGCCTTCTTTTTCCGATAGATTTTGGCTCTCCACCAGCAAAAAGATTACGATTCGCCGAAGGCTCAGATGATGAAGATTAGCATTTTTTTAAAGCAATAAAGTATTTTTAATTTTACAATACTGTGACGTGGAACGGAAATATTAATACAGTAATCTGACAGCCTTTGCTTTCCCATTTAGTGTCTACCATTGGCTAAGCCAAACCACGCAATTTTCTGTTTGTATGACTCACCCTTGAATCCACGCCCCTTTTCTGGGAACATAACAACAGAGTTGTTTACCAACTTTTTCGCATCTGCCAGTCTTAACAAGGGAGCGAATCACGTTTGTTTACCTGAGTTTCTCACGCGAGCTGATTTGCTAATTATCGGTCATTAGACAGATGTGCGTAGAAATAACGGATTGTTTGAAGAGATACAGGGGCGATAATATTTTGCCGACCACCTTTGATGTGCGTACGTTTCAGGGGGAGGTAAACGATTGATCTGCGGAAAGGGGACGTAATCTAAGAGAGGCTCGTGCACGGCCAGTATTCTGATGTCGATCAGCATCGCTGAGTAGAATGAACGGAAAACCTTTGATCCTGGAAACGTAGTTCCCTGATTTCTCTGCTATACAGAAGGTGTGAATAGTAACATCTTCTAGTGATAATAACACCGCGATCTGTATATATACCGTGCTCTCCCAAATTCAGTTATCAGAAGTCGCTCAGAAATTCTTTGATAATCTAATCACGCCGGAATAGAACCATTCTTCGCTAAATGTGTTAAATTGTCCCGTGGGGATTTCATTTTCTGATTTGTGGTAATAGAAATTGTGCTTAAGTGTTAAAACGTGTTAGGTTTACCATTTTTATTCACTATAATTCCCTAGCGTTTAAAACCTAATGCATAGATATTTCTTACCATTCGTTCAGAGTAATGTGATTTCAAATACCCCCATTTTTCTTACACACGAAGATACGGCTTAGCTGACTGAGATTATTAAGCATGACGGACGAATGACCGAATAGAATTCGCATTATATTTCACTGTGTGAAATTAAATAATTAACTAGAGTTAATGTTATGTGACTAAACAATAGACACCGACAAATAGCTAGTAGTGACAGGCGATGTTTGTTAAAGTGCGCGTATGGATAAAGTAAATAATAATTGACTTTGTGTGCTGTGCATTTTCTCGCGGGCAATAACGGGGGGAGGGCACATACCCTTTTTTCCCGACATGACATAGCGGAAAACTTACGGGTGGATAGGATAGTAGCAGTTTTTAAAAATGTTCTTTTCTTCCTTATCTAGCACCTGATCAAAACCAGCGGCCAGCGGTTTAACATTAACCAGGGCTGTGGAGTCGGAGTTGAATCGTGGAGTCGGTCATTTTTAGTGGAGTCGGAGAAAAATGTCCCGACTGCGAATTTTACGAGACTGAAGTCAAGGCACATCCACGTTTGATCCAATGAAAAAAAAAAGGGGGGGGGGGGGGGGGAAGAAACGCTTTTAAAAATTGAAATAACATTTGAAGTAGTAGAACTAATAAAAATCACTTTCGTTTTAAAGTACATCCATGTTTATGTAATGTAGGACAATGTCAGTTGCTTCTGTATAAATAAAGTTGTTATCACAACTAGAAATTTGTTGGAACCTTTAGAAAAAGCACACAAGAAATGAAAATAAACTATATACACTGTCAATTTTCTCATCATTGTTAAAATGAAACTATTTTGCCTCATCGTGTTTGGCAAAGCAGTCATTTGTGTGCAGGTGTGGATGATTTGTTATTTTGTATTACTGTATGAATGAATGAATAGTTTAAAATGTAGTCTACGAAAGCCACGTATTCATATAGTCACAAATATACATATAACTTCATTTAAGTGCATAATTTGATGCCATATCTCTAGTTAAAAACTGTAGTCGGATTTGGAGGCGGACTTCTAAAATTTCAGGAGTCAAGAGTCGCAAAATTTGTTGGCCAACTCCACAACCCTGATATTAACCCTGTTCTGTGTTGTTGTGCTTTTAGATTATACAAATAAAACTCTGTTGTTGTAAACAGCGGCCTCTGTGACGGTATTGCCTCCCCTGCTTTGCAGTATGTGGTAAAGTGGGAAGTTATAAATATTTATAGGGGACTTAGTGTACTGACTGAGATCAGCTGTGAAGGTGTCTGTATCTAATAGGTGTAGTGTTCTACAGATAACCTTACTTGCTACCACATTATAACTCAGTCAGAATTATTCTGGAATATTGTGATGACTACGTTAAATGTCTAGGGTATGTATATGATGAAGTGTAAGTCACAACAACAACAGACAGATAAACAATTTAATTTATTCCACCACACTTGACAACACTGGGACACTCACACACATTTAACACTCTATAAGACTATCTTAAATGAGGCACTGGTAAAGTTTCAAATATAAATATGTATTAATTACTTGCACTAATAAATGTGTCCTGATTCAAATACAAAGTGAACCAGGAATCACAATCAATTGTAATTACAATTTATATGTACAGAATTTATCAATATGAACCTTGTAGTGACATATTTTATTAATATTATCCTATGTGTGTCAGTTGTGTAGTAGTAATATGAGGTAATACTGGTTTTGTTTTTTTCAAGCTATGTTGTTATTTGTCATCATGACTTCAAGTGTTTGTTTATCTTGGAAATAGTATGGGGAAAAGTTCACAGTTCCTATCAATTTAAACACTGTATTTTCCCTCTGTTTTATCATAAAGTCAGATTTTGAGGGGGGGGGGGGGGAGGCATAATGTTGAGCTCCTCTGGCCACAGACGCTTATCTTTCGTGATGGCGGCAGGAAAAGACTCCTCTGCTCGATAGCCTCCCTGTGTTCTGGAGACACCTCACTGGTCACTATCTGGACCCAGGAGTATGCTGTCAGCCTCTAGGTTCAGCAAAGCTCAGACCAGGTGCTGCTCAATAACTTTAGGACCACGGTCCCACAATTCATGGAATAATACACAGTTACGTTGACTGGCAATGAATATATCACAATTTCGATCTGCCGATGTCCCAGGCTTTTATTTAGAAAAATATGCACTGGCGCTCAACGCACTGGTTCTTTAGTAAGTTTATTTGAAAATGTGGTGCTGACCTGACGCCTCTGATTGACTATATTGACGGGTCTAACCAATCGTGCCATGTTTACACAAGCGTTTGAAAAAAAGTACTCATATTCACGTTTCCCTAACAACAAAGAATCAATATTTATAGCCCGACTAATCGTGTTTAGCCTTACATTTACTTTCCGCCAATCAAATAGGAGGTAACATGGGGACCTATTTCCCGTACAATGGTGGTGTGAAAATCTGCCACTGAGCGATTCTGATTTTGGGGTTGTCTGACACCCTCACTATTTCTTTTGGCTATAATTTGTTAATTCCTAGACTATTTGCGTAACGTTTAACATATTCTTTGTCAGCAAGTCCTAAGGAACCCAAATATACAAATTTAAAGGAGCTAAGTGGCTGCGTTCAAAATATGTATTTTCTAGGATAGTCGTGTAGTTGTTTTTTATCACTGTCGATTTGAAAAAAGCTATTGCTTGTGGCATTACACGCGTGATGGTAGTAATTGTGTATCGCGAGACTGTGGTAGTATTGCCTGCGTTCCGGCTTTCAGCCCCTCCCTTTCTTTCTATCCTTAGTCCATCTGTCTTTCGTTTATGGTAACTTAGTGTATAAAATGACATGAATGGAATATTAAATATAGGTCAGCTTGCGTATCTCAAGGTTTTTCTTAGAAAGGCAGTACACGTTTTATCGTAGAAAGCGGGTATTGAAGCAGTAGGCTTTTACTATCAACGTGAAACGTTACAATTTGCAGACGAATTAGAAAACAAGGGGGATTTCGAGTACAGTCATTGTGACAGCACTGTTCTTTACCATTCTTCTTTCCTTTTATTAAATTTATTTGTTAGGCTTTACATTTACGTTTTAATTTATATATGTGGATGAGAATATTTCACGACATCTCCCCTCTTAAAACAGACATCTTATGTCAATCCTTTATTCTATATACACATAGATAAATGTAAGTCAACTTGACTTTACTCTGCTGTTGTGCTATCATGGTTTTATGTAGTTGGGTCCATTCAGAGTAGGCACTACTCATGAAATCTGCCTCAGACCTCTACAACCAATAATATTTTTCGGTTATGTTACTGAACAGCCGCAAGTGTGACTGCTTGTCTTAATGCTGCTTCACAACCCGTATTCACCATTTCTCTTCTCTGAGTCTGCGCAATGACATGTCCAGAGAACATTAGATTTTCCTCAAAATGTACGTTATGAGGAGATAACATATACCTGGTGATAGCAGAGTTTTCGTAGTGGATCCCATAATCTTCTTATTAGCCTGTATGAAACATTCGGAATATCCTCAATCAAAGAGGCAACTCAGGGATTCATTACGTTCCTCCGAATTGTTTACATCCAACAATTTTGTCTGATCTCAGGTTTTACTGGAATCTGATAGTATCTTTTACTCAGATCCACTTTTGAGAAATATTTAGCTTTATTTAGTCTGGCAAACAGCTGATTTGTATCCGGCAATGGATCCACCTGTCCTTCTGTAATAGCATTCAGTCTCCTGTAATCTATACAGAGTCTATGTTCTCCAGAGGGCTTCCTTAAGAGTACAACACCGGAACTATACGAAGATTCACTGTGTGAAATAATTCCTTCCTTCAACAAATAGTCTATCTCTTCCTTCAAAGCTTTCTCCTTAGCAAAAGGAATCGAATATGGTTTCATACATACAGGTGTGGGGTCTATCAGTTTCATATCATATTCCAATAAGTTTGTATGCCCTGGTCGGTCTGTTAACACCTCTGCATGATTATCTAGAACCTGTTGCACTCTCTCTTTCTGAGTTTTCGTTAAATGTGTACTGATTTTCACCTGTGCCGCTGTCTCACAGGGGTGTAATGGATATTCAAATGATGAAAGTGGTTCCTTTTTCATCTCCATGGCACATGGACAAGGTCAACAAGTGTGTCTCTTCCTGATGTTCTCTTTCCAAATATTTCTTCAGGAGATTCACATGATAGATTTTTTCTTTCCCCTTCTTATCTATCTTATAATTGGTTCTAGACACCTTCTCTAGAACTGTATATGGACCTTGCCATCCAATTTGTAACTTATTCTGACTACCGGGGAGAAGAAGCAGTACCTTCTCTCCCACAGCCAAATCTCTGTCTTTAGCTTTCCTGTTATAATAGGCAGCATGTTTCTTCCTGGCTTGTTTCAAATTTTTCATTGGCAAGTTTCCAGCCAGTTTTTAAACGAGTGGTCAGCTCATTCACATATTGGTATGAGGATGTAATATTTTTCTCTGCCTTTTCATCAGTCCACGTTCTTAACAGCGTTACATATGGACCTTTAATTTTGTGGACCTATTTGTCCATGCACCGGTATGGTCTCTTCCACTCGAAGCGCTATAGTGATGATTTTTCTTCCCAGAATTTTCATGCACAAAACGACCGCTACCAATTCTTTTCTTGGGGCTGTCTCCCCACTTAGAATTCTTGATGAGAGATTTCCTCTCTACATCCTCTTCCTCCAGTTTGTTTAAGTCCGATTGAGGGATTTTCGGCTTATCCTGGGGTAAGACATCTTTTTGCACTCTCCGCATAGTGGCCATTGTAAAACAGTTAATTGAAGCTTGTCCGTGAAAAGGGGCTTCCCATTCCATTTGGTCCACTTTATCAAATCTATTTTTCTTTTTATTATCAGGCCTAATTTTGCCCCGTGGCGTGTCCAGGTCCTGATCAATGTTCCCACTTGTGGGTGTTCCCTCATGTGCTATGCTACACCTTTCTACAAAATTCTCAATGTCCCATCTTGCCTTTGGCCAATAATAATTGTGAGCCACCTTTTGGATGATGGTACCTATTTTTTCATGGTCCCCAATTGGTTTCACATGTAGGCTCCTTATTAAGTCTGCCCTATATCTTTTAGGAAGTACCAGCTGTCCCTGACCTTTGGATCTAGCTCCAGTCTTCCTATACATCAACTTGTTTTTCATGTAAAAATCTCCCTTGCCTGGAGTTGTATGACAAGTTGACAATTTCCTGAAACAAGGCTTGAGGGTCTTATCCCCAGCCTGTGCCTTCCTCATCTCTTCTGGAGTGGTATCTAACATAATATCCTCCTCCTGTCTTGAGGTCGACCTGACCTGAAGGGTGGCCATAACTATAGGGTTCCTTCTGCAACGGTCAGTGTCATGATTGTTCATCTTACAATTTTTACACCACCTTTTTCCTTGGTTGAAAGCTTTTCTTTCATCATATTTCCTTTCATCGAATTGTGGGAATTTATTTTTATTTTCATACCGTGGCCTATCAAATTGGTGCTTACCTTTGTTTTGATCCCTAGGATCAAATTTATTAAAGTTCTGTGGTGCCCTAAAGTTATCCACCTGTTTCTTTTTATTACCTGTTACCTCTGCTTGAGCTGCTTGATACCTTTCAGCAACATTTAGCAACTCACCCAGCCTCCCTGCACCTTGTTCCATGAGAAACTTTCTCAGGTCTGGAGCCATGGACTCTCTTAGTTGCTCTATAAGGACCATTTCCTTAAGATCTTGGGTTTTCCCCAGAGAAGTCCATTTCTCCAAGTATGTCTCTATTCGTGCAGAGAACTGGTGATAGGTTTCACCTGACAGTAGTTTAGCATTCCTAAATTTTTTCCTATAAAATTCTGCGTTCTTTTCATATCTTAACAAAAGAGCCTGCTTTAGCATGTCATAATTTTCCTGATCACCTCTGCTCATTTTGGCAAAAACTTCATAAGCTGCCCCACGAAGTCCTTGAGATAACTTTAAGCTCCACCTTTCTCTCTCTAACCCATATGTGGTAGCTAATAGTTCATATCTATTTAGATAGCTCTCAATATCATCGTCTTTCTCAACGAAATGATCTAAATGAAAATTCATAGCTGAGGTTGAGGCTCCCTGGCTAGCAGTGGCATCAGAGGCAAAGGGACTGGCACCATTTTCAGGAGCATGGCCTTGAAACTCAAACTCCCTTAGTCGTAACTCATGTTCCCTTTGTAATCTTTCTCCTCCTTTTCTGTCTGTCCCTCTCTGCAGATAATCTCTTGTCTTCCCTTTCTGCAGCTAATTGCTTCTATTCTCTTCCTTTCTGGCTTGCCTGTCTTCTTTCCTCGGCTTCCAATTTCTTAGCCTCTTTGTCAGCCTCAATCTGCAACCTCTTAATTTCTTTTTCAGCCTCTAACTTTCTTTCGGCCTCTTTTTCTAATCTTCTTTCTTCCCGTTCAATATATTTGTCACATTCAGCAGTGACATAAGCAATCATAATTTGCCCGTCCGTTCCTAACTCTTTCGCAGTCTGTACAGCAGCAGATCGAAATTTTGCCAAGTCGGCCATTGTCTAACATGCAATGTAAACAATTCAATCTTTCAATAATTATCTAAGGACACTTTTACAGGCACTGAGAGCGCAACCTTATTTATTTCCACCCCAGGATTACCTTTTAATTTCTTTTTATTCCCAATATATATAATAGGAGAAAGTTCAATATTCCGGGAGCGAGACCCCAATATATGTGGTAAAGTGGGATGTTATAAATATTTATAGGGGACTTAGTGTACTGACTGAGATCAGCTGTGAAGGTATCTGTATCTAATAGGTGTAGTGTTTTACAGATAACCTTACTTGCTACCACATTATAACTCAGTCAGAATTATTCTGGAATATTGTGATGACTACGTTAAATGTCTAGGGTATGTATATGATGAAGTGTAAGTCACAACAACAACAGACAGATAAACAATTTAATTTATTCCACCACACTTGACAACACTGTGACACTCACACACATGTAACATTCTATAAGACTATCTTAAATGAGTCACTGGTAAATTTCTTTTCAAATTATCACATTATGTATTAATTACTTTCATTAATATATATGTTCCTGATTCAAATACAAAGGGAACCAGGAATCACAATCAATTTGACTTACAAGTTATATGTACAGAATTTATCAATATGAATATTGTAGTGACATATATTATTAAAAGTATCCTATGTGTGTCAGTTGTGTAGTAGTAATATGAAGTAATACTGGTTTTGTTTTTTCAAGCTATGTTGTTATTTGTCATCATGACTTCAAGTGTTTGTTTATCTTGGAAATAGTATGGGGAAAAGTTCACAGTTCCTATCAATTTAAACACTGTATTTTCCCTCTGTTTTATTATAAAGTCAGATTTTGAGGGGGGGCATAATGTTGAGCTCCACTGGCCACATAGGCTTATCTTTCGTGATGGCGGCAGGAAAAGACTCCTCTGCTCGATAGCCTCCCTGTGTTCTGGAGACACCTCACTGGTCACTATCTGGACCCAGGAGTATGCTGTCAGCCTCTAGGTTCAGCAAAGCTCAGACCAGGTGCTGCTCAATAACTTTTGGACCACAGTCCCTGAAACAAGAAGGTTGTACCTCCTACTTCATAAACTTAGTTTATACTCCATTTACAGCCTGAACACATTACATAACAAACACTGAGTTCAGAGCGGTAGGCCAACTGTCAGCTTCATCTGAATAATTTACACCAGTATATTCCTCCCTAATGGTTACTACGCCTCTGCAATTCCAGCATTATTTCTTTCTAGTCAATAATATAGGTGTCAGTGTACTGTTTGGCAATTCCATGCAGTTTTACTTTCCTCCGACACCTTCTGTTCAGGTTGGAGCACTATATAGGCTTTACCTCATGTTCGCTACTGAACCACACATATATACAGACATAAATTATCAATTTACATTCAATTTTCATTAAAAAGATATTGAATATATCAAACTTACCACAATTCATGGAATAATACACAGTTACGTTGACTGGCAATGAATATAGCACAATTTCGATCTGCCGATGTCCCAGGCTTTTATTTAGAAAAATATGCACTGGTGCTCAACGCACTGGTTCTGTAGTAAGTTTATTTGAACATGTGGTGGTGACCTGACGCCTCTGATTGACTATATTCGCGGGTCTAACCAATCGTGCCATGTTTACCCAATCGTTTGAAAAAAAGTACTCCTACTCCCGTTTCCCCTGACAACAAAGTAATTGTGTATCGCGAGACTGTGGTAGTATTGCCTGCGTTCCGGCTTTCAGCCTCTCCCTTTCTTTCTATCTTTAGTCCATCTGTCTTTCGTTTTTTGGTAACGTAGTGTATAAAATGACATGAATGGAATTTTAAATCTAGGTCATCTTGCGTATCTCAAGGTTTTTCTTAGAAATGGAGTACACATTTTATTGTGTTGGGGAAACGCGTGTATGCTGCAGAAGGCTTTTACTATCAACGTGAAACGTTACAATTTGCAGACGAAGGAGAAAACAAGGGGGATTTCGAGTACAGTCATTGTGACAGCACTGTTCTTTACCATTCTTCTTTCCTTTTATTGAATTTATGTGTTAGGCTTTACATTTACCTGATAATTTATATATGTGGATTAGAATTTCTCACGACATGTACTGACTGAGATCAGCTGTGAAGGTATCTGTATCTAATAGGTGTAGTGTTCTACAGATAACCTTACTTGCTACCACATTATAACTCAGTCAGAATTATTCTGGAATATTGTGATGACTACGTTAAATGTCTAAGGTATGTATATGATGAAGTGTAAGTCACAACAACAACAGACAGATAAACAATTTAATTTATTCCACCACACTTGACAACACTGGGACACTCACACACATTTAACACTCTATAAGACTATCTTAAATGAGGCACTGGTAACAATTGTAATTACAATTTATATGTACAGAATTTATCAATATGAACCTTGTAGTGACATATTTTATTAATATTACCCTATGTGTGTCAGTTGTGTAGTAGTAATATGAGGTAATACTGGTTTTGTATTTTCAAGCTATGTTGTTATTTGTCATCATGACTTCAAGTGTTTGTTTAACTTGGAAATAGTATGGGGAAAAGTTCACAGTTCCTATCAATTTAAACACTGTATTTTCCCTCTGTTTTATTATAAAGTCAGATTTTGAGGGGGGGGGGGGGCATAATGTTGAGCTCCTCTGGCCACAGACGCTTATCTTTCGTGATGGCGGCAGGAAAAGACTCCTCTGCTCGATAGCCTCCCTGTGTTCTGGAGACACCTCACTGGTCACTATCTGGACCCAGGAGTATGCTGTCAGCCTCTAGATTCAGCAAAGCTCAGACCAGGTGCTGCTCAATAACTTTAGCACCACGGTCCCACAATTCATGGAATAATACACAGTTACGTTGACTGGCAATGAATATAGCACAATTTCGATCTGCCGATGTCCCAGGCTTTTATTTAGAAAAATATGCACTGGCGCTCAACGCACTGGTTCTTTAGTAAGTTTATTTGAAAATGTGGTGCTGACCTGACGCCTCTGATTGACTATATTGGCGGGTCTAACCAATCGTGCCATGTTTACACAGCTTTTAAAAAAAAGTACCCTTCCTTCCGTCTCCCCTAACAACAAAGAATCAATATTTATAGCCCGACTAATCGTGTTTAGCCTTACATTTACTTTCCGCCAATCAAATAGGAGGTAACATGTCAGCCTATTTCCCGTACAATGGTGGTGTGAAAATCTGCCACTGAGCGATTCTGATTTTGGTGTTGTCTGACATCCCTCACTATTTCTTTTGGCTATAATTTGTTAATTCCTAGACTATTTGCGTAACGTTTAACATATTCTTTGTCAGCAAGTCCTAAGGAACCCAAATATATAAATTTAATGGGACTAAGGGGCTGCGTCCAAAATATGCATTTTCTTCTACCTCCTGTTCACTTCGAATACGATGTGGTGTCTGGGTACTGTAATGTTTTCAAACGTAAACCAGTATAATGTCATGTTTCCTAATAAGCGTTTTTCAGGTTTTTAAAACCTAACTCGTATGGGTAGTGTTTTTTTATCACTGTCGATTTGAAAAAAAAGCTAGTGCTTGTGGCCTTACACGCGTGATGGTAGTAATTGTGTATCGCGAGACTGTGGTAGTATTGCCTGCGTTCCGGCTTTCAGCCCCTCCCTTTCTTTCTATCCTTAGTCCATCTGTCTTTCGTTTATAATAACTTAGTGTATAAAATGACATGAATGGAATATTAAATATAGGTCAGCTTGCGTATCTCAAGGTTTTTCTTAGAAAGGCAGTACACGTTTTATCGTAGAAAGCGGGTATTGAAGCAGTAGGCTTTTACTATCAACGTGAAACGTTACAATTTGGAGACGAATTAGAAAACAAGGGGGATTTCGAGTACAGTCATTGTGACAGCACTGTTCTTTACCATTCTTCTTTCCTTTTATTGAAGTTATTTGTTAGGCTTTACATTTACGTTTTAATTTATATATGTGGATTAGAATATTTCACGACACAGTAGTGGTCCAGCAGTGACCAAACTCAAGAGTATCTAATATAGGCTTCAATGGAGTCTATTTGTACACAAGATTACTCTTGGCAGAAATGTAGATAGAAGAGTAGTAAAGCTTCTTTCACATGGGAGTCTTCACAAGAAATTCAGGTAAGTGAAAACAATGCTGGATGTCGCTGAGCACGTTAATTACGTAACCTGCCGACCACTTTTGTGAAGAAATTTAAGCACTTATTTATCAGCTCGTTAAGCCTCCACCCCTGATTTACTCAGTGAAATTCTCTTATTCAAGTATAGCTCTGTTTAGAATGTATGTAGTAACTGACTGAGACAAACATGCAGTAACTTTAAAATGATCAAATCGAAGTTAAATTTGTAACATTACAAATAACCAAATTTAATAATCACTTTAAGTTTTAACAGTTTGAAAATAATTTGAATAGTTATGGACAAAGAAAAGCTATCATCCTCGTATTTGGGGATTGCAAAAAGGGTAAGAAAGTTCAGATGGCAGCATAAATTTGAAAACTCAGAGTTTACCCTCAATGAGAATTAAATTTAATCCCTCGGGATAAAACTCCCTTTACATTTAAACTGATTAGCTTTAGCTTTACATTGCATTTAAATGAAAAAGGTTAAATGTACAGATATAATATGTTTTACATTTACATCTCCACTGTTTGAAAAGTGTTCACAATATAAATTCATTCATGTTTCATTTACATCTACACTTGTGGAAAAGTTTGAAACTTCTATTAATTAAAATGAATATGTTCCCATGGACATTTACACTGGTTTAAAGCGTGAAACCTTACATTAATTTTAAAGTGAATATGTTTATAGGGACATTTACACTGCTTTGAAAATGTAAGTCTTATGCTTAGAATGGACATCATTTCTTTTCATCTTTCCCTCCCTGCTCCATAGGGAATCTGGAACTACTTTATGCTTTTAGTTCTCTTTACGAAACTATCAATAAAGCAACCAACAGCCCGTGCAGTGGTGGTTCATGAATCATCATTCTGTACGCTGAGGTTGCCAGCCTCAAATGACTTTGACATCCAATAGCGAGTTTCACACAATAAAACTCACATGATAATATATACATATATGTTAGTTCACTTGTTAGTAATAAAATATGAAATGTAAATCCAACTTAAGCCAATCCTGGCTAAAGACTTGTCGCACAGATAAATAAAAGAGACGAATCGTTCTCTTACAACACGTGTCTGGGATTTATTTTAATTTTAACATAGATTGCCCCTTCTGACTCCGTGTTTCTTCAATTTCCTAGTCCCGGTTGTTCCGTATTAAAATTTGAAAGAGATTTCCTGTGCTTTATAAGTCTTATCTGGTTCTCCAATAAAAGGTCCGGATAACAGTTAAGAATTACGAATCTAGTTCTTCCTCTGGCGAAGGTCTGATGTCTTGGCGAGCGTGCAAATCACAGAGAAATAAAACTGTGAAATTGACAGCCTATATTCCCTCCAGTGATGTTATGAATCTAATCAGAAAGATCCAATCATTTCAAATCATGCAGGATAGGCTGTGATATTTCAAAATAGTCCCAAGTGAAATAAGGTGCGTGCCTGCAACGGTCACGTATTACCATATATGGACATCTAATGCTTTGTATACACTCTTACAAACACATTTGTACTCATATTGTCTAAAATGTAATACATCCATGATTACTTTTTAACCAAGGACCGGAAGCAATTACATCACATTTGTCTGCCCACATGTGACACACAGACAGTAATCTCGTTATCTGTCGTATAAGTGCGCAAACCCCGGGTCTTATCGGTGAATTAAGCAGATGTAAGTTTTAGTCGGCTGCGTCTATAACCTCAAATCTGGGTAGCACTGCTTGCAAATGTGACATTTATCACATAGAGGGCGATTTGATAAAATCACATATCTGCTACTTAGCAGACAACTAAAGAAAGAAAGAAAGAAAGAAAGAAAGAAAGAAAGAAAGAAAGAAAGAAAGAAAAGTGCGTTAATTGACAGCACCTAATAAAAATCAGTACCATAAATGTACCGATACTGCCGGAGAGAACCAAAGATCGATAGAGGTCGCCCCGTTTCGTCACAGCCTCTAAACGAAAAAATGTCCTCGTTACATTTTACAATATATTTAGTGACATAATAATGTCAAATAGCTTTCATTCAAAAACATCGATTGGTGTGTGTGTGGGGGGTGGGGGGGGGGGGGCCTTGATAGAGCTTCCATCCTATTTTGACTACACGCTGTTTTTTGTCTTGCTTTTTTGTCTTCGCCCACTGAACCTAACCATCGCGTAAGATGAGATCAAATTACTGTATTATTTAATAATAATAATAATAAATTCTTTAAGCGCCAAACACGGCGCATAAGGCAGAAACCAGTGCTCTCCAGGTTGTTCGTTGTGACGCCACTCCTCTTAGCTCTTGCACATTATTTAGGCCCAACGTTCTTCCTTCTCTTATTATTGTTCTTCTGAGTGTTTCTTTTGGTCTTCCTTTTTTCCTCTTACCCTCAGGAACCCAAGTGAGCGCTGTAGTGGTATTCTGTTGTTTTGCATTCGTAGGACATGACCGATATATGACCATCGTCTTTTCCTTATATAGTCGGAGACATATTTCTGCCTAGAGTCTTCTCTTATTTGTCGATTAGTCTTGAATTCTTTCCAACTGATGTTCATGAGTTTTTCTAAGACATTTGTTCTCGAATTATTCAGCTTGTTCTCCAATGATTTGTTATTTGCCGTCACTGAGATAACCAACGAAGCTTGGTATGTATATTCAATGATCGTAATTTCCAAATGTTAGATAATCTATTGAAGGCGCTAGCTGCCAAAGCAATTCTAGTATGGATTTCTCTTGTTGTGTCACCATCCTGAGTCATTTTACTGTATTATTTGCTCTCCAACAACTCCAAGTGTCACGGATTGCCTCCCCTGCTTTGCAGTAGTGGTCCAACAATGGCCAAAACTCAAGAGTATCTAAACTGGGTCGTCAAAGGTGTTTACCCTCGAAATCAGAAGAAATGATACTGCCGGAGGGCTGAATGTGTGAGAGAGCCACCAAAAGAACACGTACAGACGTTTTGTCACACCAAGAGGTAGCCTCTTCTGAGAGTAAGACTGTTTTGACATCGTCAAACTCATTCCGGACTCTGTTCTATAAGAAATTCGTACATGTCGATCTGAGATTTATAGAGAGATGGCGGTATAGGCTACATAAATAGTTTTTTTTTTTTTTTTTTTTGCTGCTAAAGCTAATTTGGGATTTAATTGTTATAGCCATTATGTACTGGTACAAACTATCCTAGATGGCAAAGATTATAGTGTGTCTGTGGAGCTCTTCGGCAAATCATAAAAGATAAAGGTAGTCACATAGCATATACTGCCGTAGTGGAGTGAACTGTGAGAGACTACTAGGTCCAGCTTTATGAGGTGTGGTGACCAGTTCCCTTACTCGCTGCCATTGTCTTCCCTAATCCAAGAGCGGAGTCAGGTACCCATTTACAGCTGGGTAGCATGGAGCGTGGCGCTACTTGATTTGGAACACAGTAAATGCCACGAGAGGCAATCGCTCTAACCACTCTGCCAATAGGGTCTCTCGGCAAATGACGTCACAAAATTCTTCCCAAAGTGAATCATATTTAAACTGGCGATATCTACACCGCACGTGAACCGACATGTTCTTCATTTATGAAATTAAAATATCGCGACACTTCATTAACTGCAAGATGCGCTCCTGGTATAAAATACAAGTAACCCGGCTCAATGCCACATTTTCATAAGTTATCACAATTCCAACAGCTGACTGTCATAACTGGGTGTCAAAGCTTCAGCACACTGTTCACAGATTACCTTGTTACTGTTCGCGGCTCACAGAAAATCGTGTCAGCCATTCACATTTTTCACACATCGACACTGCGCATTTATTTCTAATGGGAAATTGCATTGCCGTTGATCATTAATGTTTATCAACTGTTCAATCGTCCTGCTATTTTAGATCTCCCAGATTTCATCGACCAAGTCAGTCAGCAAAGTTACAACATGCGATGTGTAATCACAGAACCTTTTGACAGCACAGCTACATTATTCGAAGCAAAAAAAAGGGGGCAGGGGGAGGGAGGAGAGAGAGAGAAATGACAGTGTATACTTTGACTATGGCGATATTAAAACAGTGTTATAAAAGCGCTGTTTTATTATGACTGAATCTAAGTATGTGTTGTCACAGTTAGAAAAAAGTAGTATTAAATTAATTTTTTTAAAATACTAATTTACCAAAGATAAATATGGTCACATACATTTCTAAAAATCATGCCCTCTTGGGTCCCTAGCCAGCAATTATTCTATAATTTGTCATAACTATAATTAACTCTGTACATGTCGTCCATTCAGTTTACTATTGATAAAGATATATGCCGGTTTCTTTATCTACGATTAAGCCAACTGCTGTTTAATAAGTATAATGACAGCCCCTTCAGTCATAACTGACTATGGGAATGCGCCCCTGAGGGGACAGCCCTTCAGTCATAACTGACTATGGGAATGCGCCCCTGAGGGGACAGCCCTCAGCAGCTTATTTTCCTAGTGTTCCTTTCGACGTTTTCTCGCTTGCTGTGAGAGCTTCTTTTCGCCCAATCTGAGGTGGCGCCGTATAAGGTGAAGGTGGAGTGTCCTCTCCAGGACGTGAGCTTGGGCACAGTTATATGGAGATCAAGCTGTTTCCTATGCAACATGTTTCCCCTCTCCACGCAGCCGGTAGATCCAATGGAATGGCAGTATCCGATACAGTTTGGTACAAGCCACGTCGCAGGAGTTGCCAGAATAATGTCAACTCAACATTAGACTGCCTTAGGGATTCCGACTCTGGATTTATCCTGAGGGTTTACTTCCGAAGCGTTTCCCGTAGATGGATATTCCCGCAAGGCAGTAGAGGTTTGAATTCAGAGTTTTACATTCTTTTAGATAGGCTTCCGAACAAGGAGCACGAGCCCTATCTGCCCGAAGCTGCTGGTTTTAAGGCGCCAGTGATTCGCCTTCACCCCTTCTCCCGTTAGTGGAAACAGTTCCGCCGGGCTCAAATTGAGCCACACATGAAGTCCGGTAGCTGTTTCGAGTACCATTAACACCTTTTACAGGTTAACCAGACGTCCATTTTTTTAACAGGACTGTCCCATCTTCCACTACCGCATTCCAATATAAAACGGGACGCATTTTGTTCTTTTTGGCTACAATCCATTTCTACGCAATAGGGACAGCCTATATATGACCCACTGTGATATTTTGTCAGTTATCACTTGTAAAAATAAAAAAAATAATTCTGAAGCATTTTTCACGGTAAAGTATCCGGGTTTCATAACTTTCAACTCAGGTGCGAACGATTCCCCAATGTAGTTTGTAATTAACTGCATATACTCTCAATATATTTGATTTTTTTTTTTGTCCCGTAGATTGGCTAATATTCGAGGGAATATTTTCTTAGCCGCAGACATGAAGATGTCAAAACACAAAGAGAACAAAATGTGAGAGGTAATTTGGAAGAACAGGAATATTTGTTTTTTAAAAGCTACATAACATAAATCGACAGGAGGGTGACATTTGAGAGTCGTGATTCAAATCAGCCAGCCATTTTAGAATGTCAAGAAATGAAAACATTAGTCTTGTTCTTGTGATCTTGTATTGTTTTTGTTTCGAGTTCCCTATCATCACAGCTTAATGAAAAGCACTCTGATGACTCGCGCATCCATATGCAAAACTTACCTGCAGGTCACGGTACGCTGAAGTAATACAAACCGGATGACCTCAATTTTCTGTTTTCTTTCAAAAATAAATTATAAGCTCGAAAGAAAAAAATGTAATCTGCCTTGACTTCAGAGCTATCACTTCCTTCTAACTGTGAAAAAGGACAAATTCAGTCTGACTTTCACACTTTCGTCTTCCCTGCCATTTTCAACAGACCAAATTCATTTTGACGTTTACGTTTTCAACGTCCTTATGATAGTAAACATGATGATGTCAGCTTTCGTTCATGCTTTTCACTACACAACAACTCTGCAAGTGAGACGTGTAAGTCTGATTCTTTAAGGAAAACTGGCACAAGTTTATGCTATCATTATCATCATCATTAATAACTTTCAGCTCCCTGTAACACACAGGTTCTCAAATTAAAACATGCCAAACCCTTCTATAATGTGCCATTCATACATGGGATCCCGGTTACACGCCCATTGAGGCATATTAGGAACATGGTGCTAGGCCCATATTTTCTTGACCATCGGAAGAATAGGGGTGATGTGGTCAGCATCATAACCGGCCGCCTTAACGTTCCCAGAGTTGCTCTGGTACCCAATTTTTAAGGTGGGTCGACCCCAGAGCCGTTTGCGGTCTAAAAATTCCCACCTCAACTGGGAATCGAACCATGGACCACCGAGCTAGGAAGCCAATGCACTAACCACTGCGTTACCGCTGCTCCTACGCCAATCATTCAAGGTTGTCCCATATCTTCTTTTTTCTTATCATGTCTGACTCCAGTTCTCGTCTCCATGTGTTGTTTGGTTTCCCTCTATTTCTCTTACTCGTGAAATCCAGAACTGGGACTGCCTTGTGTTGCTATCAATTTTTTTTTCTTATTGTGTCCTATCCAACGCCTGCGTCATATCCTCACCTACTGTACCGCTGGTGATTGTCTGGTTCTTTCCACAAGTTCCACATTAGTGATCTAGCCATTACATTTTAATCCTTCTATTCTATGCAAATACACATTTATGAAAGTCTTCATCATCATTGTTGTTATTATGGTGTTCTCCGTGTTTCACAGCCATACAATTAGACTGCCTTGACACTGGAGTTGAAGATTCTTATTTCTGTATAAGATTTAGTTTGAATATCATATATTTCCCAGTGTATTAAAAGCTTCTCTTGCCTTTTGTATTCTTATTTAGATACCATTATCAGTACCGGTGCCTCCAACTTGGTCTATATTACTTCCAAGTACGTACGATTTTACATCTTGTAGTGACTTATCACCCAGAGCAATCTGGTTATCGTTAGTTACATTTATTCTCATAGTGTTCGTCCTTTCTCAGTGTATCTTGAAGCACAATCGTTGTAACCTCTTACCAAGTATTCTCATTTTGTTTTTGTATCAGCTTTCAGTTGTAGAAGAGCCAGGTCGTCTGGAAAATCTACATCAAATTGTTTTGTCACAGTCCATTGAATTCCATTTCTGTCGGTTGATGTTGTTGTTTTTACGACCCAATCTATAGTCCATAAGAAAAAAAAGATAAGACTCGTATATCCCTGGCGCTCTCTTGTTCTTGTGTCAAAGGGCTGAGTAAGTTGTCCGTCATGATAATTCTAACTCCAGTCTTCGTCATTTTTATTAGGTTATTGAGCTTAAAGGGAACTGCCTCATTAGTTTCCACGGCGATTTTCTGTCTAAACTGTCGAATGCCATTTCATAGTCCACAAGCCCTATGTAAAGTGGTGAGTTCGACTCCAAGCTGTGTTCAGCTAATTTGTCCAGTTGTGGCTATCTGATCTGTACAGGATCTGTTTTGTCGAAAACCTACTTGTTCATCTCTTTGTTGACTATCCATGTACTCTTGATTTCTCCAGGAGAAAAATGTTATTCCACCTTACTTTTCTCTCATCTTCCTCTTTTGATTCTTAAGTATCACTGTTTCACCACTGCATCCGTCCTCATCTTTTGCAGGAAACCTGCTTCTAAACGCTTCACGAGTCCTTGTGGTGGTGGTTCGTGTGACAATGTGTTTAAATGTGATTTTTTAAGCCCCCCACGTAAAAATTATCGTTTGCCAAATGCCCGCTTTGTGGGGCATAATGGTCCTTTTCTTTTCTAACATTAACATCCGGCCCTAGGATCTATATACAGGGTGTCACAAAACGTCTGTATGTGTTCTATTGGTGGCTCTCTCACACCTTCAGCCCTACGGCAGTATAATTTCTTTTTCTTCATTTTTCTCACCATTCCCTTATTATTGGAAAACATCTGGACAGGTAATCAGTGCACAGATTTGCTTTGTGAGGTTTCACAAGATGCTGGCGGAAATATTACGTCTTATTATAAAGAGGTCACGCGTTGGAATATTAAATGTAATATTTTAAAACACGTGGGGGATATTTTGAAATTAAAACACCCCAACCCACATAGTGTAAAAGAGCTTACGATTGGATTGAAGTGAGAGCCGGAATAAACATTGAATTTCATTGGAAATTTCGGCGGAAGTACAATCTGTGATCTGAACTGAGAAGTGGGAAATGTATTCTAGCGAAATAAGAGACACAGAACACAGAGACTGCATCGCACGTCACACTAGCAACTCCCTAAAAGCCAGAAAGAAAATGATCGGACCAAGGATTCCAATATTATAAGTGACAGATCGAAGTATTTTGGACACTTAAAACCTTAAAAGTAAGCCCGCATTTATAAATACAGAGACTGAAAAAACTTAAGGGACCAGGACTTTAAATACCAAGACTGGAAATCTAGGAATTGGATCACCCGTCATATAATAGCTACGCGTTATTATTTCACTGGTTTTAACAGCTAGAACTCTAAGTGTTAGTAGACCACCACAGTCCGCCTTATACGGTCATCTTTTCAAACTTGTGTCTGCTTTAATGCTGACAGACGGGAGACGGGGGATGAGCAGTAGAAACAGACAAGTGAAGAAACAAAAGGAAAGAGAAAGAATGAACAAACACAATTATTTAAAAAGTCTCGGGTTCATTTTAATGTTGACTGATGACCTCAAGACGCCCGATCAATCTAGCAAAAAGTCTCATTGTTACCAACAGATTACTGGTGGCAATGTATGTAGTTATCATAATATTTATTTGTCTGAGGGAAAGTATTTGTTTTGAAAATCAGGATGCTTTCCTGGCCAAAGATATATCACCCATGATTGATTGATACTTTTGTTATATGGGTTATCTCCCCTGAATATCGAACTTGGCGTATGAATCCAGATTTTGTTGGTCTGTTCCTTGTCAGGCCAGAAACAGATTGTTCTTGCTTAGGTTTATGCAGGAATGTTTATGGTCCGATTCTATATTTACTTCTTGTCTATTTAAGACGAAGCGGTCTTATATCGTGATATCTTTGTATGTCTAAGTGGGACTATTTTTCCTTGTACTGAACTTTGGGGTCAGACAGTTTCTGCGCATGCGGATACGAAAAAGGGTCTTCCGTGATGATGGAGCCTGGTGAATGCCATGTCGGAGACCAGTCCGAAGTTTGTTGATATCTGTGATCTATTATGGGGAAGAAGATAGTTTCTGATATGATTATTAAGTCTATGAGTTCCCCAGTGTTTATTCTGTAACGCCAGGAGAGGGCGTATGTGTTCTGCTAGTGTATTTCCCATGCCCAGGTAAAAGAACTTTTTGCTGAACTTTTTCCTTGCTAGGCTTAGATGGGCAGACGTCTACATGATGATTATCTATATCAATATGTCGTGATGACATGTTACCTAGCAGCACTGAATATGATTGTATGCAGCAGTTATGATGAAAGAATATGCTGATTCTTGTAGAAACATTTGTGTTCATGAACAAAGCCTTTATTGAAGCTTTACTATGCATCTGTATAGTGAGCAATGCTCCCTGGAACCAGAAGCCATTTTGGATTCTATATTTTTTGTCGATCATCGATCAGAGAACAGGGATGCCCCTTATAATCAGGTGATGATTAAGAGATCACAGTTATAAAGAAAACCCAATTCTGTTGGGTTAACATTGTCTCCAGAAATATTTGCTGAACTTTACCTAAAGGAATCTTCGCTAGAAAAGAGGTTCTGTCTAGGAGTCATGCTTGAACGTTATTTATTAACTGACATGATCAGTCAGTAAGGCCTGATGATTATATTTATAAACAGTGGAAATCTAAGTGCTTGTCTACGGACGTTCCATTGTGATGTTCTTCAACATGAATGACAACTTAAGATTGTAGACCATTGATCAACAGTATGATGATATATGTCGACCTGTTTTCCTGTAACTATACCCGTACTGTCCAAGTGTGTGCGTCCAATTAAACAGTATGAAACGACCACAGTAGTCTGCATCATTAACTTCTAGCTACGTGTGAGTGCGTGTTTGATCTTCTAGTCAACTCTTCAGAACAATCCATGCATTCGCGTATTGACACTCACATTAACACTCATACTCAACATTACATCCTTGTCGGGGCCTCATTACGTTTTTTGGACAAGGTGACCTGTATGCCCAACACTGTGCCGGTTTAGAGTTGACCATTTACACCAATACCAGCTTTATTAACGTGGTGACCAAGAAAAGACGTTTATCACTCATACTCGTATACAATCGATGCTACTGTACAATACAGAAGATGTGCTTGATTAGCCTATTACAGTGGTTCTCAACCAGGGCGCCACAGGTTCGTTTCTTCTCCGGTAAGCCCTGAAAATGTGCGTAAAGTCATCACAATCATCTCTTATTTCGCTCTTCATGAAGCAACTACTGCAGTAGGTTCCTTTGCACGACGCCGGCACCAAAGTTTTCACGTGCTCTTGCAGCTGAGGTGTCTACAGCAATTACCTTAACATGATGAGGTTGCCATCCTAATAACTACCTCATATTTGTCTCTTGTTACGACATAATTGAGGAACAAGTTGGCTTATTTTTTCTTTGCCTCCTCAGAGACTCACAGAGAACTACAGGAGGCATTCCAAAATAAACACTAAAAATGTCACATTTTTGAAGAGTCATTCAATGCTGTTGTATCGTCTAATCGTTGATCTTTTCTGATGGCACAACCATCATCATCTTTACCCTTCTGTTGTCTAAGGAGTAAAAGCCGTTGATCAGTTTACGACAAATCATCTAGCCATGTGCCATCCGTTCCATGTCTTCTCCATTTTTTTTTAATGTCAGTCTCTAGATCACTTCTCAGTGTGTGTTTTTGTGTTAGTGTGTGTGTGTGTGTTAGTGTGTGTGTGTGTGTTAGTGTGTGTGCTAGTGTGTGTGTGGGGGGGAGGTCTTCCTCTATTTATCTTTACACTTGAAAATCCAGAAGAAAGTACTACCTTGGATTGCTATCACTTAGTTTCCTCAGTGTGTGCGTCCTATCCAGCACCAACATCTTTTCCTCACCCCTTGTTACACTGGTATTTGTTTGGTTCCTTACATTAGCTCCATATTAGTGATATTGTCAAGCTATTTTAATCTTTCGATTCCATGCAAGCACCTATGTATAGTAATCTGTCACCTCTTGGTCTAACAGCTGAATGAAAAGTTAATATCAGCGGCAATGAAGAAAATTGTCCTATTGTATGGCCCTGAGACATGGAGAGCAACAAAAACAACAACTAAAAAGCAATAGACTTTTATAAACGGGTGCTTGCGTAGAATAGAAGGACTGAAATGTGACGACAAAGTCACAAATGTGGAATTGATGACAAGAACCAGACAAGTGGCAGTGGAACAAGAACTGAAAGGAAGGCGCTGGCGATGGATAGGACACACATTGAGGAAACCTGTTGATAGCATTACAAGGCAGTCCTTGTTCTGGAATCCACAGGGAAAGAGAGGCAGAGGTAGACCAAAAACACGTGGAGAAGAGAGCTGGATACAGAGGTGAAAATGATGAGGAAAACATGGAAAGAACTTGAGCGGATGGCACGGGACAGGAAGACTTGGCATGTGTTTGTTGAAGGCCTATGCTCCTCGGGGAGCTAAAGGGTGTTGACTGATTGATTAAATGACGAAAATGGTTGTAGCGAAAGGTTTTTCTGGTGTGATGATAGTGGTAGAGAAGAAGTAGAATCTCTCTCCAGAAAGTATGAAATCCCAGTGCCAGAGACGTGCACTGGTATCACAATTGAGTTACGGCTGTGAATACTCTGAGCTGGACAATAGATTTAGGCTTCAGAAGTATACGGTGCCACTTTCGCTATAGTAACCCTATGTAATAATATAATTAAATTAGAAAAAGTAACTCAAAATTTAACAGTTAAAAATTTACCAAGTCAAATGAGTACAATTTCATAATTTATTAAGTACATCTATATATTCTTGTAATGAGAAATGGGTGTTGGAAGATGGTAAAATGTATGATTATTTATAATTACAAATTAAAATAAATAATTGAAAAAAATCTTGGATGAATCTTTCAATGAAATTAGAACAGTCTGTCACAGTATATTTTATATATATATATATATATATATATATATATATATATATATATATATATATATATATATATATATATATATATATATATATATATATATATATATATATATTGCTATCTAGTCTCTAGCTGTTATCATCATCGACAGTCGTTTTAGAAACTGCTCACAGTGTTTGTTGGATGGATACACATAAACTCATCCGGTATTTGTTCGAGGTTCCTGAGACACACTTAAATCAATAGACTGTCCTTCAGCCCGCCCTATAACTACGGGGGACTAAGGTGTTGAAGATTGGTTGACCTCTAGGCTTCAGTTAGCAGGATCAACGGTCCTCAAGTCTTTGGTTAAACTCGATCAGGAACGATTGTAGCGGGAGGTTATTTAAAATTATTTATATGTAAGAGTATGTCAGTAAAGAGTTCTGACCTTACAAGTAATACCCCAGTCTTAGAAATAAGCACTGGTGTATTGTTATCATAAAAATAGTCAGACTGTAAAAACCCTGGCCCAGTTGGTAAGAAGTAGTACCAGGATTTAAGGTGTCTCCTCCCTATGACTATCTTATGATTACTTATATTCTAGGGGATAAGTAAAATGAACATTCACTGAAACCACAAATGGAAGAAGTGAATAAATCCTCAGGTACAGTTAAAATAGTTTAATAATTACACTAATATTCTATTTCTACTAGTTGGAAAAGAGTATACACATATATATTAAAATATTCACACAATTACTATTATTGTCTGTTTAGACTTCAAGATCTTAAATAATAAAGTTACTGAAATCACTGTTATTAGTCCTTTGAATTTAAGGATAACTGTCATCAGTTGACTGAGTTTATGTATGGTTACTTATTGTTTTGAACTATTGGCTGTTTCACATGTATAGGTGGTCAGTGTCAAACAGGACACTTATCTTTCCAACTTGGTACTGCTGAAACTGTCCTTTGCTGATATCAGAGTTGGTAGGCCCAACAGTAGGGATGCCAATGATCAGTTGAAGTTCACTCTTTGGGGTCCTGCACTTTTGTGGGATTGCCTCGGAGGAACTGCACCGGCTTCTGATACTGGACAGTCTGGTTTGAGTTATTTCATGGAACCTGCAACATATCAGCCTTGGCTAGTATCTGGCTAGACTTGTAGCTGACTAGCACAGATGTCAGACCAGTCAGTCATCAGATGTCACCGTTATACAATCATAGTAAGCAAGGACATCATTTCAGTGATATAGCATTAATAACATTTCAATTAAGTGTAACTGACTAGCACATAAGTCAGACAAGTCAGTCATCAGGTGTCAAAGTTATACAGTCATAGCAAGTAACATCATGTCAATGATACAGAATTAATATTAACCTATCAGTAATAAACATCATCTGGTTTATTCCGCTCCTATACATCCCTTCATATGCCATAACTTGATCCTTCCAAATCATATCAAGTACAAATTCAAATACTGATGCTATCCTTAGCATCTACACAAAAGTAATACATAAATAAAGAAAGTGAGTGACCACGTGATCAGGTTGCTTTCTACTGAAACTGGCTATAGAACACTCCAGTTTACCAGCTGTAAATGGGTACAAAAAAAGTTGTGCGCTCGAACTAGGGAAGGCAAAGGCAGCGAGGAAGGGGACTAGTCACCTAACCTCGTAAAAGCGGTATCTTCCATGCTGAAGCTTCTAACAATTTATTTCCCTATGACAATCTCTGGTCATGGGACTGCCCTTATCTTCGTAAGCGATAATGCATTTAATATCGACGAGATACAGCATTAAATATAATAAATATTTTCTATTTGGCTGTGGGGCTAGTTTTGATACGTTTTTGTACAAGCAACCATCTTCCACTAAGCACATGAATAAATCATATTAAAATAATAATACGTTATATCAATGAATATTATACAGGCATATTTTGTGAATTCTAAATGAACCTGTAATACAAAATAAAAGAAATTATTATACAGGATAGCTATCGTAAATTCGCTTACCCTCAGACTCCAGACACTTAGACTGAAATTTTCTGGCGATCCGCTCACACTTCAGATGGATTTAGAGTCGTGGCGTTATCTGCCCTCAGTCTTGTCTCAACCTCTTGCGTTGTGTATCTCTCTCAGTTTACCGATCCGCTTTAAATACGTATAGCGCGGACGTATCGGAGAGTACCGACGTCACAGCTTAAACCTAACCTGAAAAAATCCTTCCCGAACCGTGATTTCAGCCGATCTGTGCGTCGACTGAAATTTTGCCTTTCTCATTCTCAGCATATATAATATCCATATTGTTCCATCTTATCTAGTTTTATTCAGCTGATAAAACTCTATCTTCCTATCCATGTAAATTCCCAAACTGTTATTTGTTGATTTTAATATTTAGAACAGAAGTGAGTTTACATGCTTTTAGCGTAACTGTGGGCAGCCGAAATACGCATATATCTCCGTAAATGAGAACTTCCTACCATTCCATCTTATATGCAGTTATACACCATCCTTCCCTGTACTGAAATGTAAAATCCTTTTCATACGGATTCCCTTCGTTTTATTTTATCGTTGGCGATTTCCTCTGTCCGATACACATTTCGCTGATACGCCGCCATTTTGAAAGCGGTCACTCGATCGTAGATGGGTTTATAAATCTAACTGATCCCGTTTGCAATGACTTGAAACCAATTTTGCGACAACGATCATAAACTCGATCAGCAATGATCATAAAACTCGATCATAAAACCTAGAACAAAAGGTAATAGGTGGCCATGGTATTCCAACAATCTCACCACCCACTGCTGTTCATGAGGCGACCATGTCTTCAGTGTTTGTATATATATATATGAATGAATCATGGTAGTATGTTAGAGATAGCATGATAAGATAATGTCTACTGTGCAGAATTAACAAAATACATGAATAAATCACATGTTATGATAATAATAATAATAATAATACATTCTTTAAGCACCAAACACGGCGCATAAGGCAGAAACCAGTGCTCTCCAGTTTGTTCGTTGCGACGCCACTCCTCTTAGCTCTTGCACATTATTTAGGCCCAACGTTCTTCCTTCTCTTATTATTGTTCTTCTGAGTGTTTCTTTTGGTCTTCCTTTTTTCCTCTTACCCTCAGGAACCCAAGTGAGCGCCTGTAGTGGTATTCTGTTGTTTTGCATTCGTAGGACATGACCGATATATGACCATCGTCTTTTCCTTATATAGTCAGAGACATATTTCTGCCTAGAGTCTTCTCTTATTTGTCGATTAGTCTTGAATTCTTTCCAACTGATGTTCATGAGTTATGATACATGGGTACGATATAACCTTTGCCTTCCACTTATGGATGCCAAGTCACTTATGTACTTGCTGGTATGTCGTAAGCTTCCAGGCAAGAACTAGCCATGATATATTTGGCTAACCAATTAATGGTTATGCTTCCTGACAATGCCGGTGGAGGTTATCTCTGGTTAGCATCATTCCCTTTTTATTATGTCTGATACAATCAAATCGTAAATAAAATCTGAAATGAAATGATATTAGTCATACATATATCTTTAATAAACTTACATACCCTCTTAGGATTAATAAGCTCACGGTAAGGCTGTATTGGTTGACGTTAATCCGCCCTGCATGCAGCGTGAAAAAAGAACTTTTCTTGCAGATGCTGTCTTCCAGTTTCTAACTCTGGCTTCTGCATTTGGTGTGTGTGATTTTCAACGAACCGCTCTGTCCTTATATTTGGGCGTCTCTCCCGTACGAGAAAGCACCGTGTGAAGTCCGATAAGATTTCGTTTTATCTCCTGGTTTGGGGCGATCTGTGCTTTTTCTGTACTTGTTTTCTCTTCTTTTCACTACACATGTATATCCTTCCTTCCTTCCTAGGTATCCTTTCATTTTCCCCATATGAAGCTTTCATTCTATCCAAGTTTTATTGAAATCCGTTTAGGTATGTAGTTACAATAAATTTTTAAAGATTATTAGCTAACTTTTAGCAGATGTGATGACGATGAAAAATGTTAATTATTTTTAAAACTATTTATATTTGAATAATATCCTTTTGGATATCCTTCATAGTCTATCTCCTCTTGTGAATTAATATAGTTTTAATAACTTTCAACCAGGCTTGCTCTTGTAGCTTTAAATTTTCTTTCCTGTTAATGCAAGCTTTTAAAGTCGTCCATTCCTATATTCGCTATTTCCTCATTCTCCAATACCGTCCGGCTAAACGTAATTCACATTTTTCCGCCTCCTTCAAACTTCAAAGCAAGATCCGTCGCGTGTAATCCCTGCACTGTGTGAGTGTGTGTGTGCGCGTGTGCGTGCGTGTGTGCGCGTGTGCGTGCGTGCGTGCGTGTGTGTGTGTGTGTCACGTTACACATTTTTTCACAAACAAAGCAAGTGGTACCAAATCTCGCTACAATGGTGAGAGTAACGAAGATTAATACTGCCAATAACGACGAACACAGTGAGTGCATTACTGATGGCATGACAGCAAGGAAATATGTGTTCCGTCCTAAAACAGTACTGTTCAACGTGGAACTGGAAACGCTGCTATAAGAGTCAATAAGCATGTGATAAAGAGAATAAACTGCATTAATTCTACAAGTTTAACTGCGCTCATTCTACAAGTTTAACTGTATTCATTCTACAAGTTTAACTGCGCTCATTCTACAAGTTTAACTGCGCTCATTCTACAAGTTTAACTGTATTCATTCTACAATTTTAACTGCGCTCATTCTACAAGTTTAACTGTATTCATTCTACAAGTTTAACTGCGCTCATTCTACAAGTTTAACTGTATTCATTCTACAAGTTTAACTGCGCTCATTCTACAAGTTTAACTGTATTCATTCAACAAGTTTAACTGCGCTCATTCTACAAGTTTAACTGTGCTCATTCTACAAGTTTAACTGTATTCATTCCACAAGTTTAACTGCGCTCATTCTACAAGTTTAACTGTATTCATTCTACAAGTTTAACTGCGCTCATTCTACAAGTTTAACTGTATTTATTCTACAAGTTTAACTGTATTCATTCTACAAGTTTAACTGCGCTCATTCTACAAGTTTAAATGTATTCATTCAACAAGTTTAACTGCGCTCATTCTACAAGTTTAACTGTATTCATTCCACAAGTTTAACTGCGCTCATTTTACAAGTTTAACTGCACTTATTCTACAAGTTTAACTGTATTTATTCTACAAGTTTTACTGTATTCATTCTACAAGTTTAACTTATTCATTCTACAAGTTTAACTGCGCTCATTCTACAAGTTTAACTGCATTAATTCTAGAAAGTGTAATAAATCCTTGGTCCTTATCAGTTTGTCAGTGTTGCGTATTCTGTGTGATATGAAAGCAATGAATACAAATAATAAAACTGAGCATTCGTTCAACTTAAAATGCAATATCTGAAACACTGGATGCCTATATACTGGTAAACAATGCATACTGCAGGTTTTCAACAGGGATTCAGTTGCGAAAATCTTACTCTCTGAACTATCTTATAACGGTTATCGTATCAATTTTCTTGGATGTTATACTTTCTTAACCAATAAACTATAAGTGAAATACTGTAATAGAAGTATACAATAGTCTACGTCTGAGGTACACACAATCTTGTAACGTTTTCATTCCAGAAAAGTTTGATTGATCTGGATAAAAGATTGCGCACGGAAAGAGGTGAGAGGAAGGCGAGTAATCTAGTCCTGTTGAATGTCCTTAATGACAAGGGAAATATTTATGACTTGACAACGATAAATTGGATGCATGGCACCTCCAAATTCACAGCGTCATTCGGGAGAAACAACAGAAGAGCAAACCAATCTCATAAACAATCCTTATCAGCTGCCATCTCCACAACAAAGGTCGGCTGCGATGAAATATCCAACGTCTTCTGTCTCTTGTCTTGATGGTGCACTCTGATAGACTCTTTCCTGTCCATCTCTTGATGTTATCTTCCCACTTATTGCGATGTCTTCCTATTGCACGTTTTCCTTCAAGCCTGCCTTCCATTATGGTCTTCAGTAAGGTTGTATGTCTTTTTATATAGCCTAAATATTTAAGCTAATTATGATCTAATTCATTAATTCTCTTTTCATTCTTAGGTTTTTTAATGACCTCTTTGTTTGTTTTTCTCTTTCCATGAGATACTCCCCATTTTCTATACATCATTCTTTAACGTACAACAACCAATGGTATAACAATCAATGGTACAACAACCAATGGTATAACAACCAATCTATAGCGATGTAAATATTATTTATACTGAGACTTTTAAGAGCCTAATTATCGCACGTATCTTATTAAAATTGTATTTATTACATCATGAGTTCTTTACAGAAGTACGCTGGAAGTAAAAAAATACATACACACAAAGACTGTACAACGGTGTCAGCAAAGGCAGTTATAAGCATAGGCAACAAAGGCGTTTGCTTAGGGCTTCGCGCTTTTAGGTTCCGGGGCACAAATATATGCTTGTCGATACAACAGGAATTTATTTAAAAGGGGATGGCAAATGTTCACGCCTGCCTAGGGCTTCGCACAAAATAAATTCGCCACGTTGTGTCGGTGACGATCGTGATAATACTGACAACGCTGCAACAACGGTAATGACGACGCTGATTGCTGTGGTATGATGATGGCAATGATGATGTTGAAGATAATGATGAAAACGGCTTCATTAGATGACTATGCTTTTGGGTAACGACAATTGCTACGATGTCTGCATCTTCATGCAGTTTTTTTTTTTACTTCTGGTCTCACAATTCTATTCACAAATACGATCTGAAGTTCAGAGAAATTGAAATTCATCGCTCCAATTATGACTCAGCCGCGCTGTAAATTGTCAAATGGAAACGTCAACACGCAATACGTTTACTTATGCAGTGTCTCTCAAAGAGGATGGGGGGAGGAGGAGAAGAGAGAAATAATGTTTAATTTGCCACAAAGACCACTTGGGGATGCTTTATGCCGTGGCATGCTGGTCCTCACGTGTTACGTAAAAGGTTGCAGGTGTCCGCATGGCTGGCAACATTGTTGCGCGTAAAGTGCTGCCACGCGATGAAATAATTCAGCCCACATATGTAATGAGACTCAAAAAATAAAATCAACTAATGGAGAAAACGCACAGTGTCAACAACAAAATATTATTATGAGGCCTGATATTGAGAAGCAAAATAGAAAACTGCCCATAACCTAGCATGTCGTAAATGTTATGTTTGAGGGTTTAAGCATGATGCTAGGCAACATCAATATGAAAAATAAATGAGCGCATGGATCTTTTATTTTATACCTCCGTAAGTTTATTTCAATTTAGTGAAAGGCTCTGACCAGCATGGTGCAACAAGGCCATACCAAAGGATTGGGAGATTGCCATCATAACACCGATTTTCAAAAAGGGTGACAATCGACAATGTGGAAACCACAGAGGCATATCCCTTCTCAGTGTCCCTGGTAAAATCTACTCTACAATCCTAGAGCAGAGACTCCGATGCCTAGCTGAGCCACAATTGGATGAAGCCCAGTGCGGATTCCGAGCAAACCGAAGTACTCAAGACCTTATCTTCACACTCAGGCAGCTGAGTGAAAAGGCCCTTGAGTACAAGAGTGAGATCCATCTTTGTTTCATAGATCTGGAAAAGGCGTTTGACAGGGTCCCCTGGAGCAAACTCTGGGACTGTTTGGCAAGGAAGAACATTCCAGCACCTCTGATTCATGCTATACAGAGCTTCTACAAGTCTTGCAGAAATTATGTGAGGACAGCAAACGATAAGACAGAAGAGTTCAGGACCACCACTGGTGTAAGACAAGGCGATATCCTGTCACCTTATCTTTTCATACTCTTCATGGACGATGTCATCAAGGCATGTAAGGAGAGAACAAGAAAGTATTCAGTGGGGTACTGGAAGATGAGACAGGTCTGTATTTCAGAGCTAGCATTTGCTGATGATGTTGTCCTGATTGCTAAATCAGAGACACATCTCCAATCCAACCTGCAAGTCTGGAAGGAAGAGCTGGAGAAGAGAGGGATGGTCATAAGCAGCTCTAAAACAAAATCCATGGTGATATCACGAGAAGAAAGAAAACATCAGATTAAGTTGGGAGAACAGGTCCTGGAGCAGGTCGACCACTTTAAATATCTCGGAGCTATTATAGACCGAAAGGGGGGCATCAAAGAAGAGTTGGCCACTCGAAAAGCAGCGGCTGGGAGACTTTATCAGGCCATAAATCGAGGATTCCTCAGCAAGAAAGAGGTTGGTAAGAAAACGAAGATGGCTGTATACCGCTCCACCTATGTCCCAGTCTTGACATATGGATGCGAGTCATGGGCAATGACTACAACCCACAAAAGCCAGATTCAAACCTCAGAAATGAGGTATCTGAGGAAGGTGGTTGAAGTAAGAAGAAGAGACATGGTCCGCAACCAGACGATACGTCAAGGCCTAAAATCCCACCCGCTGCAGACCCAAATAGAACAGTCCCAACTAAGATGGTTTGGCCATGTCTGCAGAATGGGAGAAGATCGGCTACCAAGACAAGCATGGGAAACAAAGAGCCAGGGATCCAGACCTCCAGGACGACCCAGAGTCCGCTGGGAGGACAACATTAGACAATCTTTGAAGGACCGAGGACTAGAATGGAACCAGGCCAGGAAGAAGACAGCCGATAGGATAGTCTGGCGCTCTCTCTTCCAAACCTCTACACCTCACGGTAGAAGAGGAACGACTAAGTAAGTAAAAAAGGCTCTGACACATGGAGAACAACAAAAACAAAAACAACAACTTAGAAGCTACAGACTTTCACAAATAAGTGCTTGCGTAGAATAGAAGATTGAAATGCTAATACAAGGTCACCAACGTGGACAACCCTAACAGACTGTAAAATGGCATGTGGTGTAAACCGTTGGCTAACAAGGTGGATAACAGCTGCCTTAATGGAGAGATCAGTTGCATTTCGCTTGGGAACTTGGACATCAGAACCAGTATGCATTTGCCCGGGACTACCCCAGGGTTCTCCATTATCACCAGTGCTGTTTAACAGCTTCACAGCAAAAGTAGCAACCTTTCAACCAACAGGACTGGAACGAACATTAACTTTCGCAGATGACATACTCATGTACAGAACTGGCTCAGACAGACAGGAAATGGTCCAAGGCATATAAGAGACACTACAGGCGGTTACTAAATGGTGTGAGGAAAGCGGATCAACAACGCCAGTGTGATATGGTGATCTTTGTGCAACTCCATAGTGAAAGCAGACCTTCCAGACATCACTTTCAATGGGCAGAACATTGAAAGGCAAGACAAGCTGAAGTATTTGGGAGTAACGTTTGATCGTGGGCTATCGTTCAAGTATCATGTCGAAGTGATCATGCAGAAGTGCAAGCGAGGACTGGCAGCCTTAAAAACAATGGCTTCTGCGCGCTTGGAACAGAGACTATTGTTTCTCCTGTATCATCAGCTCGTGATTTCAGTAATCGAGAACGGGCTAGGAAAACTCACGCTGACAGCGTCACAATGTGAACGGCTGGAAAGCATTCAAAATGAAGGGATGTGACTAATTTTGGGCTGTATGCGTGGTATCCCCATTGTGACAACATGCTTGGATTGCTATCGAATAGATCCAGATATGCGATGGCTCAGGCAAAAGCCTATATGCGGGAAACCACTGACAAAAGAATACATAAGAACGTAGCTGACATCAAAGGGGCAAGAATAAAGAGTGGGATGTCATGGATGGCACAGACAGAGGCGACGATTGGTCAGGTGACCAAGGTTGAAAATATATCCAAAGGGGGAGAGTGGAGTAAGTCAGGGGAGAACTGGATAAACTACCAGCAGGTGATCATTAGCCTTGGCAGAGAGTGCAGAGCTTGGGGCAATGGAAAAGCAGAGCTGGAGATTAACTTGCTGATAAGTGATCACGCTGGGGATGATGACGTCATTGTGCACGCTGATGAGTCTGTAGTGCGTGTTGAGAAATCAGGATGGGTCTTCTCTGCGAGAATAAAGGGTAGGGTCGTTGCTGAACAGAGTGGAGCCTACATGACTACAACCTCCAACATGAGAATGGAGGTAGAGGCAGTATCGCAGCACTAATGTGGCTGTCTGAAACTCCATCAACCAGGGCAGTTATACTGTCAGACTCTCAGGCCATGCTTCGGAAAATTCAGAACGGATGGCTGCGGCAGGAATGAAAAACATCAATAGAATCCTCAAGTCTTCAAGAACTGGTATGAATCTACTGTCCTGATCATGCAGGGGTGGTACGTGGCAATGAGAGAGCTGACAGACTAGCCTCGAGAGCACCCATAGTGGGGACACTGGATATGGATAAGGGAGAGATACTTAGGGCAATTAATGATCGCCTGCTAGATAATGACACCGCGATGGATGAATCAACAAAGCTGAGACTGCTGGAGTTTGGCATCAAACGTGGGACTGACAGAGATGGACGTGAGAGAGGATGCATCCGTCATATGTACAACCAGCGTGCTACATGTACAATTAGCATTCTCACTCTTCGATATTTGCTGAGGGAGACTGAGCACTTATGGGTTTGCCCTGAGTGCAGTGAGGTCGATTCTGATTAACAAATATCAAATAACACCAACGTGGAAATAATGACAAGAACTAGACAAGATTAGTACTAGTGGAATAAGAGATGAGAAGAAAACGCTAGTAACATATAGTAACAAACTGAAGAAACCTAAATATAGCAATACAATACAGTCCTTTTTTCTGGAATCCCCAAGGTTATGAGAAGTAAAGGTAAACCAAAGAACACAAGTAGAAGAGACCTGGAAGCAGAAATGAAAATGGTGAGGAAGATATAGAAAGACTTTGAGTTGATGGCACGCGACAGGAGGATCTGGCATGTGTTTGTTGAAAGCCTATGTTTCTTGGAGAAGATTTACTACCAAAAAAAAAATGTGTACTTCAAACAAGTGTTTCTTACCTTACATACGTATTTCTTGTTTTTGTTTTATCTTTCTACTGGGTGACCATGAAAAAAGTGATGGTTTACAATATTTTTGGCAACAAATTGTTGTTCTTGTTACAATTCCGCCACACAAATTCACAAAGGTAACAAGCTATCAAATTTCTATTGTGCAGCATTCCTTCTTATTTGGTCATTTAGCTGAAGCGCATAGTTACTCAACTGTTTGTGTGTGATCAGTTATCACAGGTTCAACAAAATGATGCGAGTAAATAAGTTAGATGTTGAAAACAGTAAAAGTTATGGAGGTGGAACACAAAAGACCCACCTACACTGTAGGAATTAAACTGTGCTCCACAAGAAAGAAAACAGGAACAAAAAAACGGACGAAAAAAGTCTTCCCTTGTATTTGAGACTGCCAAGCATTATGATAGAGATGCAGTTCTGTGTCAATGAAAGTTTTATAGATATGCACGTCCTTTTAACTGTAGGATTTTAATTCTAACATCTATTTTCTTATCTCGACTTCTCTTTCTATCGTTAGAATTTCTACTGTGACTGTTGACTGAGCTACATTCAGATGAAGTCATGAAATTACATTTTTCTCTTCCAGTTCCTTTGCATGGTATTGTTCTAACCTGTTTGATATCTCTTATTCAGGGGTGGCTGAGACAAGCGCCAACGGGACCAGTGTTTCGGGCTCCAAGGATTAGAAGAGCTAAAACTGTCCCTGAAAAAATAAACTGCGTGAATAAATCATAGGTGAGAAGTCTCGGATTTTTTCCCCTGACCTTGATTTTCTGTCCATATCATTTTTGTTCTGCTATTCTGCTTTTTTCTTCACTATTTATATTTAATATAAATAATTATGCACGGTGTGGGGCTCGGGGACTAACATAAGGATCAATTCTCATCACAACCAGTCGCTAAATCCTATCGTCTGCGATGTCCCCAGCTCCAAAAACAAGGATTCAATGTGCATTGTAATTCTTCTATCCTAATAGCACTTTACCGCATTCCGACTGGTTGCACGATACCCGACGACCCAATCCACAAACCAAGTAACAACAACAATGGTAGTAATAACAGTGATGGTAATAATAATACCAGTATTAATAATTATAGCATTATTCATCACGAAAACAGGAGAAAAAATGAATAAATA
The DNA here is from genome assembly GCA_024509875.1 of Oreohelix idahoensis. Lineage (NCBI taxonomy): Eukaryota > Metazoa > Mollusca > Gastropoda > Stylommatophora > Oreohelicidae > Oreohelix > Oreohelix idahoensis. The sequence goes on along the minus strand of JAMPIV010000263.1, from coordinate 15,366 downwards.
AATATTTATTACTGTCATGAAATATTCTAATCCACATATATAAATTATTAGGTAAATATGAAGCCTAACAAATAAAATTAATAAAGAGAAGAGCAATGGTAAAATGACAGTGCTGTCCCAAAGAATGTACTCGAAATCCCCCTTGTTTTCTGCTTCGTCTGCAAATTGTAACGCTTTCACGTTGATAGTAAAGCTTACTGTATTATTACCCGCCTTCTTCAATGAAACGTGTGCTGTAATTCTTGGAAAAGCATTGAGACGTACTGCGTAATGACCTAAATTAACCCTAACATTAATTATACTGCGTTACCAAAACGAACGAACAGATGGACTAAAGGGATAAAAAGAGAAGGGAGAGGCAGAAAGCCGAACACTAAACCCGCTTCGCGCGATACACAATTACTACCATCACGCGTGTAAGTCTACATGCACTAATTTTTTTTCAGACGGACAGTGATAAAATACACTACCCTTTCCCAGAGTTAGGTTTATAAATCATAACAGACTCTTATTAGAAAAGACAACATTATATGGGTTTACGTTTGAACACATAACAGTACCCAGACAGCACATCTTCTAAACAGGAGATAGAAGAAATTGCATATTTTGAACGCAGCCACGTAGCTCCTTTAAATTAGTATTTTTGGGTTCCTTAGGGTTTGCTGACAAATAATATGTAAAACGTTACGCAAATAGTCCAGGAATTAATAAATTATACCCAAAATAAAATATTGGGGGTGCCTGACAGCATAAAATCATTTCTGCTCATAAAATTTTTTTTTATAACGTGTTTGAAAAAAACCTTACGTTACATAAATAGCCTACCATGTAAACTCCAAATTGATTGGAGCGCAACAAATGAAAGCCTAACCACGATTGGTCGGGTTATAAATACTATCTTGGTTGTTGGGGGAGACGGGAAAAGATAACATTTTTTCAAACACTTGTCGAAACGTGGCTCATTGGCCAGTCTCGCTGATATACACACTTGGGAGCGTTAGTTCGAGACCACTAATTCAAATAAGCTTGATAAAGCGACAGTACGTTGAAGCCAGCTCACATTTTTGCTAAAATAAAAGCCTGGAACATAGGCAGAACGGAATTTGTGCCAGTTTGTGCCAGAATTCATTGCTAATCAACGTATCTGTGTTTATTTCCATGAAATTGTGGTAAGCTTGAACCATTCAGTATCTTTTAATGAAAAATTGAATGTGAATTGTTGATTTATGCCTGTATATATATGTGTAGTTCAGTGGCAAACGTGAGGTAAAGCCTATAATGCTCCAGCCTGAACAGAGGGTGTCGGAGAGAAGTAAAACGGCATGGAATGGCCAAATAGTACACTGACACCTGGATGATGGACTAGAAAGAAATAATGCTGGAAGTGCAGAGGCGTAGTAACCATTAAGAAGGGTAATACTGGAATAAAGTATTTCAAATGAAGCTGACTGTTGGCCTAACGCTCTGAACGCAATGTTTGTGCTGTATTGTGATCAGTGTAAAAGAGAATATAAATTAGTTATGAAGTAGAAGGTACATCCTTCTTGATTTCAGGGACAGTGGTCTTGATGGTAGTGAGCAGCATCTGGTCAGAGATTTGCTGAATCCAGAGTCGGACAGCATACTCCTTGGTCTTTTTAGCTATCAGTGAGGTGTCTCCTGAGCCCAGAGGAGAATTCGAGCAGAGGAGTCCTTTCCTGCCGCCATCACGCCAGATAAGCGAATTGGCCAGCTGAGCTCAACATTATGTCCCCTCATCTTGAAATAACTTTATAAAAATACCATTCAGAGGGGAATTTACTTGTCTTAAAATCAGGAACTGTGAACATCTCCAATAATAGTCCCTAAAGACAAACTATTGAAGTCATGATGACCAATACCAACAGAGCTTGAACAAAACAAAACCAGTATTACCTCATTTTACTACTACACAACTGACACACATAGAACATTTGTACTAATATATGTCACTACAATATTCATATTAAATACATTCTGTACATAACTTGTAATTTAAATTGATTGTGATTCCTGGTTCCCTTGTAGTTGAATCAGGACACATATTCATTCATGCTAGTAATGAATACATATTGTTATTTGAACCGTTACGAGTGACTTCTTTAAGCTATTCTCATAGAGTGTTATATGTATGTGAGTGTCACAGTGTTGTTAAGAGTAGTGGATTAAATTAAATTGTTTATCTGTCTGTTGTTGTGACTTACACTTCACCATACACATACCCTAGACACAAAACGTAGCATCACACTATTCCAGAATAATTCTGACTGAGATATATAGATATGTGGTAGCAAGTAAGGTTATATATATAATATACTACTCTTATTAGATATATATATACCTTCACAGCTGATCTCAGTCAGTACACTAAGTCCCTTATAAATATCTATAACATCCCACTTCACCACATATATTGGGGTCTCGCTCTTGGGATTTTGAATCTTTAACTATTAAAAATATTGGGGGTAATTCACTTCAGGGAATATAAGAATTAAAAGGTATCCTTGGGTGGAATTAAATAAGGTTGAGCTCACGGTGCCTGTGTTGTCCATTAGAGATTGAATTGTTGGTTAGACATTGTATAAATTTACATAATAGACAATGGCGGACCTGGCCAAATTTCGATCTGCTGCGGTTCAGACTGCAAAAGAGTTAGGATTAGATGGGCAAGTTATGGTTGCCTATGTTACTACGGAATGTGACAAATTTATTGAACGCGAAGAAAGAAGGTTTGAAGCCGAAAGAAAGTTAGAGGCTGACAGGGAAAGTAAGAAGTTACAATTTGAAGCTGAGGCTGAGACTAAGAGGTTGCAGATTGAAGCTGAGGCTGAGACTAAGAGGTTGCAGATTGAGGCTGAGGCTAAGAAATTGGAGGCAGAAAGAGAAGACAAACGATTGGCTGCAGAAAGGGAAGAGAAGAAATTAGCTGCAGAAAGAGAAGAGAAGAGATTAGCTGCAGAGAGGGAAGCAGAAAAGGAGGAGAAGAGATTACAAAGGGAACATGAGTTACGACTAAGGGAGTTTGAGTTTCAAGGCCATGCTCCTGAAAATGGTGCCAGTCCTTTTGCCTCTGATGCTACGGTTACTCAAGGAGCCTCAATCTCAGCTATGAATTTTCATTTAGATCATTTTGTTGAGAAAGACGATGATATTGAGAGCTATATAAATAGGTACGAACTATTAGCTACCACGTATGGGTTGGAGAGAGAAAGGTGGAGCTTAAAGTTATCTCAGGGACTTCGTGGGGCAGCTTATGAAGTTTTTGCAAAAATGAGCAGAGGTGATCAGGAAAATTATGACATGCTAAAGCAGGCTCTTTTGTTAAGGTATGAAAAGAATGCAGAGTTTTACAGGAAAAAATTTAGGAATGCTAAACTACTGTCAGGTGAAACCTATCACCAGTTCTCTGCACGCATAGAGACATACTTGGAGAAATGGACTTCTCTGGGGAAAACCCAAGATCTTAAGGAAATGGTCCTTATAGAGCAACTAAGAGAGTCCATGGCTCCAGACCTGAGAAAGTTTCTCATGGAACAAGGTGCAGAGAGGCTGGGTGAGTTGCTAAATGTTGCTGAAAGGTATCAAGCAGCTCAAGCAGAGGTAACAGGTAATAAAAAGAAACAGGTGGACAACTTTAGGGCACCACAGAACTTTAATAAATTTGATCCTAAGGATCAAAATAAAGGTAAGCACCAATTTGATAGGCCACGGTATGACAATAAAAATAAATTCCCACAATTCGATGAAAGGAAATATGATGAAAGAAAATCTTTCAACCAAGGAAAAAGGTGGTGTAAGAATTGTCAGATGGACAATCATGACACTGACCGGTGCAGAAGGAAACCTGTGTATATGGCAACCCTTCAGGTCAGGTCGACCTCAAGACAGGAGGAGGATATTATGTTAGATACCACTCCAGAAGAGATGAGGAAGGCACAGGCTGGGGATAAAACACTCAAGCCTTGTTTCAGAAAATTGTCAACTTGTCATGCAACTCCAGGCAAGGGAGATTTTTACATGAAAAACAAGTTGATGTATAGGAAGGCCGGAACTAGATCCAATGGTCACGGACAGCTGGTTCTTCCAAAAAGATATAGGGCAGACTTAATAAGGAGCCTACATGTGAAACCAGATGGGGACCATGAGAAAATAGGTACCATCATTCAAAAGGTGGCTCACAATTATTATTGGCCAAAAGCAAGATGGGACATTGAAAATTTTGTAGAAAGGTGTAGCATAGCACATGAGGGAACACCCACAAGTGGGAACATGGACCAGGACCTGGACACGCCAATAGGCAAAATTAGGCCTGATAATAGAAAGAAATATAGATTTGATAAAGTGGACCAAATGGAATGGGAAGCCCCTTTTCACGGACAAGCTTCACTTAACTGTTTTACAATGGCCACTATGCGGAGAGTGCAAAAAGATGTCTTACCCCAGGATAAGCCGACAATCCCTCAATCGGACTTAAACAAACTGGAGGAAGAAGATGTAGAGAGGAAATCTCTCATCAAGAATTTTAAGAGGGGAGAAAGCCCCAAAAGAAAAATTGGTAGCGGTCGTTTTGTGAATGATAATTCTGGGAGGAAAAATCATCACTATAAAGCTTCAAGTGGAAGAGACCATACCGGTGCATGGACAAATAGGTCCACACAATAAAAGGTCCACTTGAAGCTTTGTTAAGAACGTGGACTGATGAAAAGGCAGAGGAAAACATTACATCTTCATACCAGTATGTGAATGAGCTGACCACTCGGTTAAAAACTGGCTGGAAACTTGCCAATGAAAATTTGAAACAAGCCAGGAAGAAACATGCTGCCTATTATAACAGGAAGGCGAAAGACAGAAATTTGGCTGTGGGAGAGAAGGTACTGCTTCTTTTGCCCGGGAGTCAGAATAAGTTACAAATTGGATGGCAGGGTCCATATACAGTTCTAGAGAAGGTGTCTAGAACAAATTATAAGATAGATAAGAAGGGGAAAGAAAAAATCTATCATGTGAATCTCCTGAAGAAATATTTGGAAAGAGAACATCAGGAAGAGACACACTTGTTGACCTTGTCCATCGCCATGGAGATGAAAAAGGAACCACTTTCATCATTTGAATATCCATTACACCCCTGTGAGACAGCAGCACAGGTGAAAATCAGTACACATTTAACGAAAACTCAGAAAGAGAGAGTGCAACAGGTTCTAAATAATCATGCAGAGGTGTTAACCGACCGACCAGGGCATACAAACCTATTGGAATATGATATGAAATTAATAGACTCCACACCTGTCTGTATGAAACCATATTCGATTCCGTTTGCTAAGGAAAAAGCTTTGAAGGAAGAGATAGACTATCTGTTGAAGGAAGGAATTATTTCGCACAGTGAGTCTTCGTATAGTTCCGGTGTTGTACTTTTAAGGAAGCCCTCTGGAGAACATAGACTCTGTATAGATTACAGGAGACTGAATGCTATTACAGAAGGACAGGTGGATCCATTGCCGGATACAAATCAGCTGTTTGCCAGACTAAATAAAGCTAAATATTTCTCAAAAAGTGGATCTGAGTAAAGGATACTATCAGATTCCAGTAAAGCCTGAGGTTAGACCATACCTAGCTTTTAGTACCTCAGAAGGACACTATGAGTTTAATAGATTGCCATTTGGATTGAAGAATGCGCCTAGTGTCTTCTCTAGAATGATGAGAAAATTATTGGATCCTCTGAATAATCCCTGTATAACAAATTTTATGGATGATATCCTTATAGCAACAGAAACATTTGAGGAACACATTGACTCTCTGAACATGCTGTTTGATCGACTTAGGGAGGCAAATTTAACAGCCCGACCAACCAAATGTTGCGTTGGATGTAAAGAATTGGAATTTTTGGGACACACAGTTTATCAGGGAAACATGACCCCCCAAAGAATTTAGAGAAACTACAGAAAGCCCCGAGACCACAAACCAAGAAGGACGTGAGATCCTTTGTCTCATTATGTGGTTTCTACCAGAAGTATATCAAAAACTTTAATTCCATATGTGCACCTTTAACGGAATTGACACGTAAAGGACTTCCAGATCGCATTACATGGACACCACAATGTGAAATGACTTACCAAGAATTGAAGGAAAAGCTCACAAGTAAACCCATTTTGAAATTACCTGACTTAAGTCAAGAATTCATAGTAAGGACGGATGCAAGTAATATTGGGCTAGGTGCAACTTTACTACAGAAATCAGATGCATTGGATGGGGAATTAAGCCCAGTGGCATATGCTAGCAGAAAGTTGAATAAAGCTGAAATCAACTACTCAACTAGCGAAAAAGAATGTCTTGCAGTAATATGGGCAATAAAGAAATTCAATATTTATCTATATGGGAAGGCATTTAAGTTGCAAACTGACCACAAACCTTTATCGTTTTTAGCACAGGCTAAGCATGAGAACTCTAGGTTACTCCGATGGTCTTTGCTTCTGGCTCCATATAAATTTAGCATTGAATATATATCTGGAAAAACAAATCTGGGAGCGGATTTTTTAAGCCGCCATCCGTGTGATGAGAATCACCGTAAACCCCAGAAATAATAATAAATTTCTCTATGTGTATATAGAATAAAGGACTGACATATAATGTCTGTTTTAAGAGGGGAAGTGTCATGAAATATTCTAATCCACATATATAAATTATTAGGTAAATATGAAGCCTAACAAATAAAATTAATAAAGAGAAGAGCAATGGTAAAATGACAGTGCTGTCCCAAAGAATGTACTCGAAATCCCCCTTGTTTTCTGCTTCGTCTGCAAATTGTAACGCTTACACGTTGATAGTAAAGCTTACTGTATTATTACCCGCCTTCTTCAATGAAACGTGTGCTGTATTTCTTGGAAAAGCATTGAGACGTACTGCGTAATGACCTAAATTAACCCTAACATTAATTATACTGCGTTACCAAAACGAACGAACAGATGGACTAAAGGGATAAAAAGAGAAGGGAGAGGCAGAAAGCCGAACACTAAACCCGCTTCGCGCGATACACAATTACTACCATCACGCGTGTAAGTCTACATGCACTAATTTTTTTTCAGACGGACAGTGATAAAATACACTACCCTTTCCCAGAGTTAGGTTTATAAATCATAACAGACTCTTATTAGAAAAGACAACATTATATGGGTTTACGTTTGAACACATAACAGTACCCAGACAGCACATCTTCTAAACAGGAGATAGAAGAAATTGCATATTTTGAACGCAGCCACGTAGCTCCTTTAAATTAGTATTTTTGGGTTCCTTAGGGTTTGCTGACAAATAATATGTAAAACGTTACGCAAATAGTCCAGGAATTAATAAATTATACCCAAAATAAAATATTGGGGGTGCCTGACAGCATAAAATCATTTCTGCTCATAAAATTTTTTTTTATAACGTGTTTGAAAAAACCTTACGTTACATAAATAGCCTACCATGTAAACTCCAAATTGATTGGAGCGCAACAAATGAAAGCCTAACCACGATTGGTCGGGCTATAAATACTATCTTGGTTGTTGGGGGAGACGGGAAAAGATAACATTTTTTCAAACACTTGTCGAAACGTGGCTCATTGGCCAGTCTCGCTGATATACACACTTGGGAGCGTTAGTTCGAGACCACTAATTCAAATAAGCTTGATAAAGCGACAGTACGTTGAAGCCAGCTCACATTTTTGCTAAAATAAAAGCCTGGAACATAGGCAGAACGGAATTTGTGCCAGTTTGTGCCAGAATTCATTGCTAATCAACGTATCTGTGTTTATTTCCATGAAATTGTGGTAAGCTTGAACCATTCAGTATCTTTTAATGAAAAATTGAATGTGAATTGTTGATTTATGCCTGTATATATATGTGTAGTTCAGTGGCAAACGTGAGGTAAAGCCTATAATGCTCCAGCCTGAACAGAGGGTGTCGGAGAGAAGTAAAACGGCATGGAATGGCCAAATAGTACACTGACACCTGGATGATGGACTAGAAAGAAATAATGCTGGTAGTGCAGAGGCGTAGTAACCATTAAGAAGGGTAATACTGGAATAAAGTATTTCAAATGAAGCTGACTGTTGGCCTAACGCTCTGAACGCAATGTTTGTGCTGTATTGTGATCAGTGTAAAAGAGAATATAAATTAGTTATGAAGTAGAAGGTACATCCTTCTTGATTTCAGGGACAGTGGTCTTGATGGTAGTGAGCAGCATCTGGTCAGAGATTTGCTGAATCCAGAGTCGGACAGCATACTCCTTGGTCTTTTTAGCTATCAGTGAGGTGTCTCCTGAGCCCAGAGGAGAATTCGAGCAGAGGAGTCCTTTCCTGCCGCCATCACGCCAGATAAGCGAATTGGCCAGCTGAGCTCAACATTATGTCCCCTCATCTTGAAATAACTTTATAAAAATACCATTCAGAGGGGAATTTACTTGTCTTAAAATCAGGAACTGTGAACATCTCCAATAATAGTCCCTAAAGACAAACTATTGAAGTCATGATGACCAATACCAACAGAGCTTGAACAAAACAAAACCAGTATTACCTCATTTTACTACTACACAACTGACACACATAGAACATTTGTACTAATATATGTCACTACAATATTCATATTAAATACATTCTGTACATAACTTGTAATTTAAATTGATTGTGATTCCTGGTTCCCTTGTAGTTGAATCAGGACACATATTCATTCTTGCTAGTAATGAATACATATTGTTATTTGAACCGTTACGAGTGGGTGTTTTAAGTGACATTGTTCAGCGTACAAAATATTCACTAAAAATTACAATAAACAGCCATGTATAAAATATGCTACAAGCCTAACGGCCTCAACTTCGAAAAATTCACTATAAATGTCGTTTCCTTTTGTTCATGTCAACAGAATGATTTTACTATATCACTGATCAAACTACCTTGAAAAATTCTGACCAATGAACACGATCTAAAATATTAACCCAATCTTCAAGAACAACAAAGAACGGTAAAATGTCTCCAAAGTTAACATTTTTAGCACATCAGAAAGAAAGAAAAAAACGAGAACAACACTGACAAACTACAACAGCTGAACATGTTACTAAGCTATTACCGTACCGTATCTTCCTTCTATAAACTCTTAACAATAAGCACACTGACGTGAAGCGCAACCAACAGCGTAGGTGACCTCTGAAACTCACCTCTCTATACACGTGTAAATCCTTAACTCAATTCTGGCAAGAAAATCGGAAACAAACCACCAAACTGCTCCCATACAAATGTCACAGCCTTCTGTTTACATCAATGGCTTAAATAAGACAATATATGATCAATATGTTTACTCGTGGCGGGAGGATGACATGCAAGCGATGGCGAAGGATTCTCAGCATAGAAGAAAGAAGTCTGCTGTGAGATTTAGCACTGAAGAATGGTAACATTGCTGAGTGAAAATGTTAATGAATATTATACAGTTCTCGAACTGAGTACCATTCAAGATCAAGGTGTAGTTTCCGTCTACTTATGAAGTGGTTAAGACAAGTAAATGAAGAATACGGGCGCTGGTACTAGTGGTACAGATCAATTGATTATCACAGTGAATATTTGTACAGCATTTATGGAAATCAAACATCAAGGGATGTGAATAATTCACGTTCAGATCAATGTAATGATAGCTCTCTGCGTGTATCTTGCGTGTGTACAGCAGGAAAATGCATTTCTGATATTACACTCTGTGCGTGGACGGTGGGGTGGAGGAGTAGTGCTAGTCCCTATTCGAAGTCTTTAGACCCACCGAATAAACTCGCAGGTCTTATAAATACCGTATTTGGTAGAAACAAATACATACACATTGTATTCTCTTAATGTGTCTATTTTATCAGCGCCACCACCATCTCCCCTATCCCTCCTTCATTATTTCTTCTTAAATATTAACAAATTAACTTTTAAAGTTTGTGACAACCAGTCCGAGCTCAGAAATCTAAATGAGGCAAGGACAATACCTAACTGGTCATTCCAACGTCCGGTCAACTGCACTAAATATATAAAAGCCAATAATGGGAAACAGAATTGCATGTAATTTTTTGTAAAAGATCTAACAGTTCAATGAAAACAAAATCGTTTCTTATCCATTAAGCATTGATACGGCTGCACTATTACATTGTGTGCGTACGTGCGTGCGTGTGTGTGTGTGTGTGTTTGTGTGTGTGTGTGTGTCTGGTTCCAACCTAGTCCTCGGTCCTTCAGAGATTGTCTAATGTTGTCCTCCCAGCAGACTCTGGGTCGTCCTGGAGGTCTGGATCCCTGGCTCTTAGTTTCCCATGCTTGTCGTGGTAGCACACTGAACTCAAGACCTATCAGCACTTATTCCAACTAACATAATTACCGATGTATGTTACGTCGGTCGGTCTCACTCATAATAATAACTCGCGCCAGAAAAAAAAGTGCGCAACGCACGGTGTGCAACTTGCGCGGCGTGGGTGTTATATAAAACAAATAATAATAATAATAATAAATTCTTTAAGCACCAAACACGGCGCATAAGGCAGAAACCAGTGCTCTCCAGGTTGTTCGTTGTGACGCCACTCCTCTTAGCTCTTGCACATTATTTAGGCCCAACGTTCTTCCTTCTCTTATTATTGTTCTTCTGAGTGTTTCTTTTGGTCTTCCTCTTTTCCTCTTACCCTCAGGAACCCAAGTGAGCGCCTGTAGTGGTATTCTGTTGTTTTGCATTCGTAGGACATGACCGATATAAGACCATCGTCTTTTCCTTATATAGTCGGAGACATATTTCTGCCTAGAGTCTTCTCTTATTTGTCGATTAGTCTTGAATTCTTTCCAACTGATGTTCATGAGTTTTCTAAGACATTTGTTCTCGAATGTATTCAGCTTGTTCTCCAATGATTTTGTTATTTTCCAACTCTCACAGCCGTATGTTAACACTGAGATAACATTTGAATTAAACAGACGAAGCTTGGTATGTATATTCAATGATCGTAATTTCCAAATGTTAGATAATCTATTGAAGGCGCTAGCTGCCAAAGCAATTCTAGTATGGATTTCTCTTGTTGTGTCACCATACTTTGGTTTTATTTTTATTTATTTTTTTATTCTTTCACGAAATTAGTAGCGCTCGACAAAGAAATAGTGCGTAAAAATTGGTGTGCATGAGCCCTCACCCGATGTACAAATCATGAAAACTTGAAAGTTTTTGTTAAAACCACTTATTATGAGGGAACACTCTTTGAAAACAATCCACGCACTTTCACACGAAATGTTGTCATCAAAGAACTTTTAAATTTAATCTAAAATAACATAATTCTCGCCGTGTGTACGTTGGTCACAGCTGAGGAATGCAACCGTGTTGAAAAATTGTATTGTTTCCATTATATATACTCTCCCTAAAATAGTTACAATCAACAAAGAAAAGCGTTCAAACGACGGTGTTCATGAACAGTATGATTACACTGTATAATGGAAAGAAACCAAAAACACTCTAAGAATGTACTTCTATCTGCTCATCCTGGAACGGAAACAGCACACTATAATTAAAAACCCGTCAAGTTTGACGGGCTATTGCTAGTACTATATAATTCTGTTAGGCGTCCCGTCCCGGACGTCACAAACGTTTTTCCACCAAAGTTGCAGTCTGGAAATTATATAAAAGTCGCGCACTTCGGGCCTTTCTGCTAAACTGCACGACACTCAGAATAGCGCGGCTTCTTTTTTTTTCCACCTAAGTTGCAGTCTGGAAATTACGTAAAAGTCGTGCTCTTCTGGCTATTGCACTAAATTGCACGACCCTTGAAATGGCGCGCTTTCTTGCCAATATTCTTCGGAATACACTATTAACGTAAATGGAACAGTTTTAAAACTGGGTAATAAATTCAAATACCTGGGCTTCGGACGGATGATGCATCTTAGAAGTGAAGAGTAGGATAGCCCAGGTCAAAACAGCATTTCGTAGGTCAAAACAGCATTTTTCGTAAACATGTTCAAAACTCAATGTATTTTAATGCAACAAAATGAAGCTCTGTCAACAAGGACTGCCTTGTAATGCTATCAACGGGTTTCCTCAATGTGTGTCCTATCCATTGCCAGCGTCCTCTTCTCAAATCTTGTTCCACTGGCACTTGTCTGGTTTTTGTCATCAATTCCACATTTGTGACTTTGTCATACCATTTCAGTCCTTCTATTTGTGACGAAATGGACGACCTCTATCGATTTTTGGTTCTCTCCGGCAGGATCGGTACATTTGTGGTACTAATTTTTATTATGTGCTGTCAATTATCGCACTTTGCGTTCTTTTCTTTCTTTATTTTTCTGCTAAGTAGCAGATATTTGATTTTAATCAAATCAACCTGTAGGTGATAAATATCACATTTGCAAGGAGCGGCTGATATGATACATCACATTTGCTTGACGCAACCCAGATTTGTGGTTATAGGCGCGGCAGAGTAACACGTACATCGGCCAGCGCTATCGGCTTAAATCACCGATAAGACACGGAGTTTGCGCACTCATCGACAGATAACGAGATTACTGTCAGTGCGACACATGTGGGCAGACAAGTGTGATATAATCGCTTCCGGTCACTTGGTTAAAAGTAATCATGGATTTATTACATTTTAGACAATATGAGTCAACTAATGTGTTTGTGAGAGTGTATGCAAGACATCATATTACCATATATGGGAGACTGTGGTGAAATTACAGTGATGCAACGTTAAAATTCCTCTATTTATAAAGATAATAGGTAAAATAACATGTAGGGATAAAAATATATATAAGGTACGATGATACATTCTCGCCCACGCCAGCGTTTTCTAGCGCCATTGAAACTAACTAGTTAGAACATGCAGACTAAACGATTTATCCTTTTAGACGGGGTAGAAACGGAGATAAAAGAAAAAAATTATGACGGTCTGAACACGTGTTTGAATCTAAAGTCTAAAAGACGCAATTTGTAGTTTTAAAGAAAAAATTACGCCACTAGTTGACACAATGTAAGGAAATGGACAAAAAACGATCTTAGCTCTTGTTAGAAACAGACGTATCTTGGACGGTTTACGGTAATTAGTCGTTTTTAGTTTGAATATAGCGGCAAACGCCGTACACGAAGGTTCAAAAACAAATTTCAAAACTAACCTTGAAAAAAGTAGGTTTTTTCTTAATAATAAGTTTAGGAGAATAAAAACTAGCTAGTTTGATAGCCCATCTTAATCTGAGAAATAATATACTTTTAATTACACAGACGGACAGATAACACGGAAGATATTGACGAAAGACTGTATTGTTCACTACAGACTAGCAGACAGTTTTTTGTGCATATTTTCACTAAAGTTACATTTTGACGCGTCCTTGAGCCTAACGCATAAAAACAAACTGCAGGTGGACTTGGGGCAGGGTAGGAGGATAGTAGCTAAAAATAACTTAGCATAGAATCTTAGAAGTAGGGGGAGACATAAATTTGTGTAGTTTTTCCTTGTAGTTTCATCCCAAAACAAGTGTAATTTTGGGAAAAACCAAGTTGGAACGGACAGACCGACAGCAAAATACTACACACTAGACTGAGACTGGACCGAAATTGGACATTTATAGTTTAAATATTTGAAAGGTTGAGGGGAAGTCCGCTGATTGGACAGAAGCTTTTATATTATAGAAAGAAAGACGCCCGCTAGTGCCATTTTTAAGAAGACTGTCCATTGACACAGTACGTTAATGCTAGAGGTGTGATTTCCAGGAAATATTAAATATTATCAGTGGGACGCCCTAATCTAGCCAGCAGCTCAGCTGAGTTTTGCTAGTACAACTTAACTGTGTTATCAATTTTGAATTGTGGTAAGGGAAAAATCATTTACCTTTTATATTTTAATATTTTGAGTGATTGATACTGCCATGTCATGAAAAATGATTACGACAAGTGGGTGCTTACTCTAGGTCCCCAGCAGCAGTCCAGGGCCTAGAGACAAACAAATAACATAGGAAAACATATCGAAGACTATAGAAGAAAGATCTATATTGGAGATCAGTGGGAACATATCACCCACCTTATTGGATGGAAGAGGAAACTATTGAACATATTTCGGATGCAATGCAGTCATGGGAAACTGGTGCTATTTGATAACACCTGGGTGAGATGTGCTGAGTTGGTCAGAGAGATCTGACCTGATCTTTGTAATGTTTTTTCGTTGTTATGTGTATAAAATTGGTGCAGTAGGCAGTGTGTTGACACATGGCACAAATTTTGGTTTCAGAGTTTCTGGTCTGGCACTATGCTAGTGCCAGATGCTGTGTTGAAGTACAAGAGTGGATGCCTAAGCAGCCTATCATTTTACTCCAGCTACTGTGAGGAGTGGGCCGCTTGAATTCTTTACTGCATCGTCACAGGCCAGATAAGTGAAAACCCTGGCCTGCTGTGGATTCATCCAACTTATCCACAATAAATAAATAAAATCCTGTTGTACAAACACTATACCTCAGTCCATATTTTAAAGACAATGAACATTATAAACAAAGATTGGGCGTGATGACACCACCCCGACTAGACATCCAGTGCTAGTTTTCCAAAGACACTGTAGTTAGTATTAATATTAACCATTGTAACAATATATTTATGTATAAAATTTTCATTTGATTATTCAATATATATATGCACTTTTATTGATAAATACATATTGTTTCATAAGTCCTGACCAGAAGAAACATTTGGTTCAGGACTAAATAAATTCAAAAAATTGTAAAATCTAAACTTCTAAAGCCAGTGTTAGTTAATTTGATCATAGAGCTTATTATTATTATTATTAGACTTAGTGTTTACATGTGTGTGTCTGTGTATTCAATTACCTACACATCACATTTCATTACCCTAGACATTAAACGTAGCTAACATACATAATAGCAGAATAGGTCTGTTTGAGGTCGTAAGTGGTAGCAGAAAGGCATTCTGTAACTCACATAAACTTTTATCTTCAGGAGCCTTCACAGCTGACCTCATCCAGTACACTAGGTAACATAGCAACCATACAATAACATCAAAAACCACTACAAATATTGGGGTCCTGACCGGGATTTGAACCCTCTCCCATCAAAGATATTAGGGTCTCCTGGTCTGGGAATTAAACTATTGGGGGCATAAGTTGTATAAATTTAACAGTGTCCCTAAAATTAAAAGTGGAAAGTAAAAGTTGATGAATCTTCACAGCCAGTGGTAATTAATTAATTAATATATTACCTTAGTAATTAGATTGTATAATTTACCTTAGTCATTGTTAAATTGTGTGATATAGTATGGCAGATCTAGCCAAATTCAGATCGGCTGCTGTGCTGACGGCTAAGGAGATGAACATGGATGGTCAGGTTTTAATCCAGTA